>JACSCI010000099.1:19688-31351 GCA_016801065.1 Sceloporus tristichus | reverse complement strand
GACTAAGGGCCCTATAATCCAACCCTCCTTCTGCCATGCAGGAATACATAGAACACTAGAGTGGGAAGGAACTACTACGGGCCATATAGTCCAACCCTCCTTCTGCCATGCAGGAATAGATATAACAATAGAATGGGAAGAGACTACTAAGGGCCCTATAGTCCAACCCTCCTTCTGCCATGCAGGAATACATAGGATCCTAGAGTTGGAAGAGACTACTAAGGGCCATATAGTCCAACCCTCCTTCTGCCATGCAAGAATACATAGAACACTAGAGTCAGAGGGGACTACTAGGGGCCCTATAATCCAACCATCGTTATTTTATTTATTAAATTGAATTAATTTTTTTATTCATCCTTTTATTTATCTGTTTATTATTATTTTGTTTCTTTAAATTTTTTATTATTTATTTATTATTTAATTATTTAATTATTTGTTTTTATTATTTATTTATTATTTAATTATTTGTTTTTTATTTTGTTTGTTTGTTTGTTTGTTTGTTTTCTTATTTATTATTTATTTATTTATTTATTCTTTGGTTTTATTATTTATTTATTTTTTAATTATTTGTTCTTTGTTTTTTCTTATTTATTTGTTTATTATTTTATTTCTATTCATTCTTTTAATTATTTGTTCGTTGTTATCTATTTATTTGTTTGTTTTCCTCGCTGTTTAACATTCATGTCGAAGATAAACGCGTGTCGCGATTTTTACGTTTCGGAATAAAATGTCTCCAGGGATCCCAGTTTGAATTGGCCACAAAGTCTCATCTTCCTTAAAGGCCTTTAAGCGCCACGCCAGACGCTGATGCATTCGTTTAACGCCACGCCAGAACGGCCATAAAAAATCAATTTAGCTCAAACTCGCGGCCGCGTCAAAGTCGGCATGCTTCCAGGGTTCCTTTGCCTTTTCCAGGCCAAACTAATAATATAATTATAATATAAATAATAAATGATAGAAAATAGAAAAAATATTTTACTATTATTGTCTCCCTATATTATTATTATTATTATTATTATTATTATTATTATTTATTATTTTATTGGATTTTATTATTTTATTATATTATTTTTATTTATATTTTACAAATATGTTTATCAAATAATAAATAAAATAAAATAGAAAAATTAGATAGTAATAATAATTATAGTTTATTATTATTGTCTCCCTATATTATTATTATTATTGTTTATTTTGTATTTTCTATTATTTATTATTATTTATTATTTTATTGGATTTTACTATTTTACTATTTTACTATTTTATTTTTTATTTATATTTTATAAATATGTTTATAAAATAAATAATAGAAAATAGAAAAATATATATTATTTTCCCTAAATTATTATTATTATTATTATTATTATTATTATTATTATTATTTTGGAAGGGTTTTGCAAAAGAGCGATTTGCAATACTTTGCAAGTGGAAGTTGCAAAGTTTGCAACAATAAATGCAAAATGCATCCCTCTCTGTGTCTTTCTCTATCCATCCCAAGGTCCATCCAGTCCAACCCCATTAATGCCATGCAGGAACTCTCAATCAAACCATATATATTGCGGTGAGTTACAGTAAATTGCATAAATTTGTAAAAATATTGCAAAAAAAATTTGGTAAAAATTTGAACATATATTTGGAAGATTATAAAATTAAAGAAAATTGTTTAAAAATTAGAGGAGTTAAAGAAAAGACAGCAGAAAATTTATATGAAAGCTTGCTCCCAATGCTAGCCAAATTTGCAGACATTGCAGAACAAGAATTGATAAATGACATTACAGTGGAACCTCGCCATACGCGGGGGATCCGTTCCAGATCCCGCTGCGTATGGCGATTTCCGCCTATGCTCGAGCCCCATTGTAAACAATGGGGCTCGTGCACTGCCGCGCGGAGGTGCGCGGGGCGCAACGGGCGCACGCGCTCATTCAACTGAATGGGACACAATGTGCCTTTTGCCCCGCGCGCGCGCCCAGCGGCTTGAATCCACGCAAAAAAAGGCCGCGTATGCAGAGGCCCCACTGTAATAAGATGTTTAGACTTAACTCTACAGTGGCAAGAGAAAAAGGATGGCCGAGAGATATTGTGATTTATTTTTTATGTAGAAGAGTAAGAGATCAAATTTTAGAAATGAGCTACAGAAAGGCTTTGATATCTGAAGAAGATGAGGTTAGGATATTTAAAGATGTGCCTAAGCAGATTTTGAGGAAAAGAGAAGAATATAAATTCTTAACCTCTCTTCTAAATAGACATGGTATAATATACAAATGGGAGAAATTAGAAGGAGTGTCAGTTTTCTACAAACAAAAGTGGTACAAACTTAACATAGTACAAAAAGCAAAGGATTTCTGGATAAAATGTAATAAAGACTTTAAGAAGGATACAGAAAAAACTGACACTCAAGTGCAAGCTTATAGGGAGAAATTAAGATCTGCAGATTAAAAGAAAAACGAAGAGAAAAAGGAAGAAGAAAAATCTAGTTTGAAAAGTAGTTTGGAGGAAGATGAGAGACTAGACAATAAGGAGGAGGAGGCACAGGGGGAAGAGAAAAGTGTAGAAAGTGCAGAATTATCGTTTACAGAAGAAATAGAAGAAAATTAATAGAGGAAGTTTTAAAATGACATACCTGAAGGATTTAAGTTTTTTTCACGGAATATTAAAGGACTAAATGTGAGGGAAAAAAGGAAAGAAATTTATCATAAGCTCAATAAGTTGGGCTACGATGTAAATGTTCTATTAGAAACACATATAAGAAAGATAAAAGATTGTTAAGAAACCCTAAATTAGGTTCTGAATTTATTTCTGCATTCAAGCAAAAAAAAAAAAAAGGGAATTGTAGTTTATGTGAAGGCGAAGTGTGAAGCCCAAGAATTATTTAACTACCCAAATGGGCACTACGTAGGAGTTGAGATTAAGACTCAAGAAAAGGAAATTATCTTAATTGCAGTGTACGCCCCTCAAGAAAAAAAGGCCAAATTCTATAAAAGTTTAGCAGACATTTTGTTAAATTACAATGGCAGAGATATAGTCCTATGTGGTGACTTTAATGGGGTGATAGACCCAACTAAGGATAGACTCCCGGGAAAGAGGGTTAAACAAAAACAAGGAAAGTTACCTAAGTCGTTTTTTAAAATAATGGAGTTCTTAAATCTAGTGGATATTTGGAGATATAAAAAAGAAGAAGTAAGAGAATTTTATTTTTTTTCTACAAGACATAAATCCTTTGCAAGATTGGATTATTTTTTTATTTCTAAGACACTATGTAATAACTCAAAAAAGGTTGAGATTTTGGCTAGGACACACTCTGACCATAACCCAATTAGTTTACACTTAAATTTAGCTGAGTGGGAATATAATTGGAAATTACAAAATTATCTTTTAGAAAATGAGGAAATAATTAAAGAGGCTAAGGAAATAATTCAAAACTTTTTTTGGGAAAACTTAAATAAAGATCCGAAGATAGAAATAGTCTGGGATGCCCTTAAACCTGTAATCAGGGGCTTTTTCATTCAAAAACACAAATTCATAAAAAAAAAAGGAAGAGAGAAAAATTGAATAAGATAACTGAAGAAATCAAAAGGAAAGAATTGGACTTGCAGGAGAGTAAAGAAAAAGAAAAGGAAAAAATTCTACAAGAAATCCAAATACTGCAAAGACAATACTCGCTAGAAAACATAGATGAAATGATTAAGATGATGAAGAAAGCAAAAGTTAAATACTTTCAAAACGCGAATAAAGTGGGTAAGTGGTTGTCTTGGAGAATTAGGAAGGAAAGAGACAAAAATCTGATTACAAAATTGGTGAAGGGAGATAAAGTGTTTACGGAGCAGAAAAAAATCAAAGAGATTTTTTTTAATCACTTTAAAAAGATATATAAAGCAAATGTAGAGTTTGATGGATTGAAGGATTTTCTAGACAACTATCCTCTTCCAAAAACTGATGAAGAAGTAAAACAAGAATTAGATCAACCAATCACAAAAGAAGAACTTTGTAAAGCGATAAACAACATGAAAAATGATAAAAGCCCGGGGCCTAATGGCTTTATAGCCAAATTTTATAAGATCTTTAGGGAAGAGATATGCAATCCTCTATTAGAAACAATGAATAATATTAAGAAAGGAAGTTTGCCCCCATCTTGGAGGGAAGCAAATGTGACTTTAATACTAAAAGAAGGGAAAAACAGAGAGGATCCCCATAGTTATAGACTGATTCTTCTTCTTAACGAAGACTATAAACTTTTTGCTAGCATTCTGTCGAATAGATTAAAAAACATTCTACCTAAAATCATTTCGGAAGAACAATGTGGGTTCACTCCAGGCCGGAAATTAAGTGAAAACATAAGATATATTGTTAACTCAATCGAATACTTTGAAACTTACAATGAAAAAGAGATGGCTTTACTCCTGCTTGATCTGGAAAAAGCTTTTGATAGCTTGAATTGGTCTTTTATGAAAAATGCATTAAAATTGTTTGGAATAGGGGAGGAATTTATTGCATGGATAAATGAAATTTATAGTAAGCAGACAATAAAAATTATAATTAATGGCAGCAAAACAAAATCGGTAGATGTCAAAAAAGGAACCTGACAGGGATGTCCCCTATCCCCAATCTTATTTGTAATCTCTATGGACCTGTTTGTTAAGAAAAATAAAAGATAATGAAAGCATCTCAGGTATAAAAATAAAGAAAGAAAAATACAAAGTACGCAATTTTGCAGATGACATTGCTGTAATTTTAGAGGACCCTATTGAGAGTGTTCCAATACTTCTAACAATTACAAAAAGATTTTGAAAAAATTTCTGGTTTAAAATTAAATATTGAGAAAACAAAGGTCATTACAAAAAATATGATAAAGGAAAGAGATAACCAATTTGAAAAAAAAATAGGTTTAAAGATTACAAAGAAAGCCATATATCTGGGAATTATTATAACAAATAAGAAATCTGACTTAATTAAAAATAATTACGATGTTAAATGGAAATAAATTTTAGAGGATCTACAAAAATGGAAAGTACTTAATCTGTCTTTACTGGGTCGTATTGCAGCTATTAAAATGTATGTAATTCCTAAAATCCTATTTGTATTTCAACCGTTACCAATTATTTGTAAGGATAAAACATTGCATGATTGGCCGAAAAAACTAGCAGAATTCATATGGTTGGGGAAAAAACCAAGAATAAAACAAATTTATTTATTTGACAGTGTAGAAAGAGGAGGATTTGCAGTCCCCAATATCAAATTATATTTTGAAGCAAGTGACTTGTTGTGGTTGAAAGATTGGTTAAATCTTGAAAACAAAAAACTATTAAAACTAGAAGGGCATGACCTTCGATTCGGGTTTCATGCGTACTTATATTACGAAAAAATAAAAGCCCACCAGGGGTTTAAAAACCACTATATCATCATCAATGTATAGAATCTGGACCAAATATAGGAGATGGATTAGTATGAAAAACCCCTTATGGCTTTCCTCCCATGAAGCGATAACAGACATGGATGACATACGAAGATATACTAGTTAAGAAAAAGGATGATTTTGTTTTAAAACCTTTGGAACAATTAAGGGAGGAGGGCCATAACTGTGATTGGTTTCTGTATCATCAAATCAAATCCAAATTCAGAGAAGATAAAAAAAAAACCTAGAATTTACAGGGAAAACAATGGAATTAGAGAAAATTATGTTAAAGGGGAAAAAGTTGGGTGCTTTATCGGCTATATACAAGAAACTGTTAGAATACTGGTTGGATAAGGAAATCATAAAAGATAATATGATAAGATAAATTGGTAAGAATATATGGAAATGGATTAAATCGGTGTTGGAAATGTAAAAATGAAAAGGGAACCTTCTTTCACATGTGGTGGGAGTGTGAAGAAGCTAAGAGATTTTGGATAATGATTAGAAATGGAGTACAGGAAATTGGCAAGTTAAACTTAAGTCTTAAACCAGAGATCCTTCTGTTAAATATGATATCAGATGAAACCAAAAGGAAACACGGAAGAATAATTTTCTATATGTTGACTGCAGCACGATTAGTATATGCCAGATACTGGAAAGTTAGTAAAGAAATTGGAATGGAAGAATGGGTTTTAAAACTATTGGATTTGATGGAAACGGATTTGGCATCAAAAAAATTGGAGGACAGAGGAAACACTCAATATCACTCAGATCAGGAAAGGAAGGAAGGCAATATAGAAAAAGAAGGTTGGGAAAGAATTATTGATTATATTTCTGAGAAATGGCCAAATATCCAAAATAAAATTGACAAGGGCTTCTTGAAAGAGAACTGATTACGTATATCCAATTAAATTGATATAATAATTTCCTTAAAGGAAAATAAAATAGTTTAGGTAAATATCACAATTAAGCTATTGGGCATTACGGATATACAAGTTATTGCGTCAAATAGATAATTGGAAATTACAGATATTTAAAGTAAATAAAGAAGGAAAAGTAGAAAGGAAACAGTAAGAAAATGAAACGGTTTGGGTTTGCTTCGGAAGTCTTTTTAATTTGTCAAATGATTGAAGGTATGGAAGGAAAAAGGAAGGTATGATTATGAGAGTGATGGGGGCTGGTTATGGGGGTGGGGTGATTGAATTGTTATTTGTTATATGTAATGTGAGTTGTATAGATGTTGTATGTGTTTATATTGTTTGCTTAATAAAAATTTAAAAAATTAATAATAATAATAATAATAATAATAAAAATTTGAACATATATTTGTTAATATTAAATATTATTATACACTCTTTATTATGGTATATTCATTTCCGTTGGCAATTGGCATTGATTTTTTTAAAATGCACATAAATAAAATTATATATATATTATTTATTATTAACCTTTATTTATAAAGCGCTGTAAATTTACACAGCGCTGTACATACAATCTTTTTAATTGGACGGTTCCCTGCCCTGAGGCTTACAATCTAAAAAGACTTGACACAAAAGGAGAAGGGAGTGGTGGTGGGGAAGGGGATAATTTTATTTATGTGCATTTTATATATATATACATATATATGAATTTTTATTAATATTAAATATAATTTTATTTATAAAATATAAATAAAAAATAAAAAATAGTAAAATCCAAGAAAAATAATAAATAATAGAAAAATATTTTATTGTCTCCCTGTATTATTATCATTATTTTCTCATTTTTTTTGTTTTTTATTTTATTTCTATTATTTATTATTATTTATTATCTTTATTGGATTTTATTATTTTATCATTTTACTATTTTATTTATATTTTGTAAATATATTTATATTTCATGTTAATAAAATATAAAATATAAATAAAAAATAAAAAACAGTCAAATCCAATAAATAATAATAAAAATATTAGAAAATAGAAATAAAATAAAAACTAATAATTATTACACTATATATATATTATATTTATTATATTATTATATAATATTTTATATATATATTATATTTATTATATTATATGTAATATTTATTATAATATTTATTATATTATATATAATATTTATTATATATTATAATATAATATTATATATAATATTTATTATTTATTATAATATTTATATATATTTATTATAATATAGTAATTATATAATATTTTATATAATATTTATTGCCTTCCAACTCCAAGCAGTCTTGAGTGAAACCGATTATCTGGACCCGTTTTAAAACGGCTTTAGAGCGGGATATGGAGTTGAGTCTGCCATGTCGATGATCTCCGTCTGGGCATCGACCGGGGAAGTGTGACCTTGTTGGTGCTCTTGGACATCTCAGTGGCTTTCGATACCATTGACCACGGTATCCTTCTGGAACGCCTGAGGGAGTTGAGCATCGGGGGCAATACGCTCCAGTGGTTCCGTTCCTACTTCTCGGGTAGATTACAGATGGTGCAGTTGGGGGACATTTGCTCCTCTAAGAGGGAACTTACATCTGGTGTCCCCGACTTTGTTTACCATTTACATGAAACCGCTGGGAGAGATCATCCGGAGACACTGGGCGCAGTGTTATCAGTACGCTGATGACACCCAAATATGTTTCTCTGTGTCTCCGACTGATGCAGTGACTAAGGATGGAGTCTCTCCTCTGAATGCCTGCCTGGAGTTGGTAATGGGCTGGATGAGGGAAAACAAACTCAGACTGAATCCAGAGCAAACGGAAGTACTCATGATAGGTTCCTCAGGCCCAGGGAAGGAAATTTGTCCACCTTCCCCATAAGGACGAAGATCGCAGTTTAGGAGTACTTCTGGATTTGTCCCTGCAGTTGACATCTCAAGTAGATGCGACGGTCAGAAGTGCTTTCTATCAGCTTCAGTTGATACGCCAACTGCGCCCCTACCTGGTCCAAAGGGACCTTGAAACAGTGGTACACGCTCTGGTAACCTCTTGCTTAGATTTCTGTAATGCGTTCTATATGGGGCTACCCTTGTACCAAGTCTGGAAGCTTCAGTTAGTACAAAATATGGCAGCCAGACTGGTCACCGGAGCATCCATGTTTGCCCATAGAACACCTATTCTGAAAGATCTCCACTGGCTGCCCATTCGCTTCCGAGCGCAATACAAGGTGTTGGTTATGAGGGACCGCATCTCCCCATATGTGAGTCCTGCACACTCAGAACAACCGGGAAGACCTTGCTAGAAATTCCATCATCTAAGTATGCTACTACATCCCAGAGGGCCTTCTCAGTAGCGGCCCCACAAATCTGGAACAGTCTTCCCGACAAGGACGTAGCTAGAGGGGGGTTTTGGGGGGTCTGGTCCCCCCCCTTCAGGCCTGGGGGCATTCAAGCTCCTTCCTCCCCCCCCCTCCTCTCCATTAAAACCACGGAGCTCCGAGAGGGAAAGGGGGAAAGACAAAGCAAGCTCTTTCCCTTTCGTTTCCATAGGAGTCTGGCTTCCACTCCTCCTCCTCCCCTCCTCCCTTGTGCTTTTGCCAAAATAAAAGTCTCTTCCAGGGAGGGAAGAAGAGTGGGAGGGTGTGTGAATCAAGGCACTTTAAAACTCCTTCGTCCCCTCCATCAAAAGCAGGGAGGAGGACTAGAGGGAAAAATTCGCTGGGAGCAGGGAGGCTGAGAGAGAGAGAGAGGGAGGAAGAATGGGAGGGTGTGTGAATCAAGGAGGCACTTTAAAAGAGGATGGCTCTGGCAGGGGCTCTGTTTGGATCTGTGAAGAGAGTGATGGCGGTCCGTTTCTTATTGAAATGCCTACCCTGCCTGAGTTCCTTGCGCTCCTGTCTGTGATTGGACAGAGCACCAGTCAGTGTGAGGAAAGAAAGCACCAATGAAAAGGCCACCCCTTTCCTTCAGCAATAGCCACTCACTGCAACTTGAGTAGTTTATCTTACTAGGCTGTTATAGAGTGATTGCCATGGCAACGTGCTGTGGGATTATGGGTGTTGTAGTTCAGTGACCTCCCCATCTCTCTATCTCTGGCTGAGCTTTCCAAATGCCCCTCACCAAACTGCAAAGCCCAGAATTCTATAGCATGGGGGAATCTACACTGTTGATATAATACCCTTTGACACCACTTTAAGTGTTGTAGCTCAATTCTGTGGAATCCTGGGATTTGTATTTTTACAAGCATTTTTTTCCTTTCTAAAAGAGTACTGATGCCTCACAAAACTACAAATCCCAGGGGTTTGGGTTGTTTTTTTTAGTAGCCCTGGAAGTTAAAAGTGGTGTCAAACTGCATTATTTCTACAGTGTAGTAGCTCACAGTGTTGCCACTGCTAAAGTTAAAACAGAATATAGTTCCATTACAGTGCTTTGTGATCTGGGTTGTTGTTGTTGTTGCTGTTGTTGTGTGCCTTCAAGCCCTTTCCAACTTATGGCAACCCTAAGATGAACCTATCCTGGGGTTTTCTTGGCAAGATTTGTTCAGAAGAGCTGTGCCATTGCCTTCTTCTGAAGCTGAGAGAGTGTGACTTACTCCCCAGGTCTCCAGACTTCAGAGTCATAATCCAACACTCAAACCACTACAACAAATTTTACCTTGTGGGTCTTACATGACAAATTCCAAAACCCATACATTTGCAATAACTTTATTAAGCCAACCTGCAGCAATAATCTAATTTCAGACTGCTTTCAGACTGCCCTGGCTCAGTGCTAGGGAATTCTGGGAACTGTATGGTACAAACACACACTGCAGCCAGGAATTCCACTGGAGGACATACATCTTTCCCCTCTTCATCCCTTGGCCTGTTGGACTGTCTTGTTTATGTTTTAATGATATCCAGTGCATTATTGCTGACCTGCCATGTTTGTTGCATAACCACATCGTATGTTTTTCTGAGCGATGTGATATTAAAATAGTTTAACAGTTTTTATACTGAGTGTTCAAGATGGATGTGTTTGTGATCAGAAAGAAAATAAGTTCTGACAGCAAACTAAAAGAGGTAAGCACATTAAATGTATCACAACTTCATTATAGCAAAAGAAGTGAAAGTTATCAAATTGGCATATAGAAATAAAATTATTTGTAGTGGAAGAATTATATTTTAATCTTTTGAAGTCTTTTATTACTGTACTCACAATTACAATAAATTGTAAATCTGTAGTGTAATAAAATATACTGGTTTGTCAACTGGTCAATGAGAGGCTAAGTTAGTTTTACGTTTTAATATACAGTCCGTCCTTGCCTTACGTGGGGGATCCATTCCGGATCCCGCCGCGTAAGGCGAATTCCGCCTATGCTCGAACCCCATTGGAAACAATGGGGCTCATGCGCGGTGACGCGGGAGCGCACAGGGCGCAACAGGCGTGCACGCCCATTCAATTGCTATATAATAATAACTCTGACATAAGCATTACATTGTTCAGGGACATAGCTGGACCCCCCTTCCATTAGAAAAATGAATGATGTGTGCTGCTGCCCTGCCACACCCAAGTCCCATTATAATGGTGGCACTTAGTCTGGACCCCCCCTTCCTAAAATCCTGGCTACGTCCCTGTTCCCGAGGAGCTCCGTCTGACAACCCCCCTAGAAACATTCAAAAAGAGGCTAAAAACCTTCCTCTTCTGTAAAGCCTTCCCCCCTGGAAAATGAAGTTATGTACTTGATCCCATCGACTCTCTGCCTCACCCTATTCAATGATTGCTTTTATCTCTGTATATTGTACATTGTGTTATTGGTTTTTATCTATTTTATGATATGTTTGTAATTGGTTTTAATTCTGTGTAAACCGCTTTGATCTTTTGGAAAAGCGGTATATAAATAAAATTATATATATATATATATATATGTATACAGGAGTTGGCAACCCCTGAAATCGCCGCCGATTTCGGCCGCTCTGGCCACCATTTTATCCTTCAAAATGGCTGTGAAGTCTTGCGCGACCACAAAGGTCGCGCGAGACTTCGCCGCCATTTTGCCCTTCAAAATGGCGGCGCCCATTAGGAGGCCCACTGCGGCCTCTGGAGCCCTGAAGTAGAGCTCCAGGAGCCGCACCAGGCCTCTGGGAGGCCCGCTGCGGCAGCCGGAGCCCTGAAATGGGGCTCCAGCGGCCGCAGCAGGCCTTCCAATGGGTGCCGCCCACCTCCCTCCTGGCTCCGCCCACCTCCCTCCTGGCTCTGCCCTCCCTACTCCCTCCTATAAATGGAGGGGCGGGGGGAGGAGGAGGAGGCAGAGAGAGAGAGAGAGGGTGGGAGGGAGAGGAGAGAGGGGGGGAGGGGAGGAGAGAGAGAG
>JACSCI010000099.1:4025-17666 GCA_016801065.1 Sceloporus tristichus | reverse complement strand
TCCCTCAAGATGGAGGCTGAAGGGAGGGCTTGTCTTCTTCCAGGCAGTCCTATTATTATTATTATTATTATTATTATTATTATTATTATTAATTTATATATTATTATTTTATCATATATTTTATTTTTATTAAATACATCCAGGTATTATTATTATATTATTATTAAATATATACATATATATTTTATTTTATTATTATTAAAATAATAATATATAATATATTTTATTATTTTATTGTATATATTCAATTTATTTTATATTATTATTAAAATATACATTTTATATTATTTTATTTTATTTTATTTTATTAAATAATAAATAAGGCCCTTGAGAAGGAAAAACGAGATAATATTCTTTTATGGAGGCCATAAATCCCTCCAAAGACCTTTTGCAAACCCTGAGTAAGGAACACGCTTTGGATATTTTGCAATTTTTCAAATTTGTGTATTTTTGCAATTTTTCAAATTTGTGCATTTTTGCAATTTTGCAATGTCATATATTTTCCAACATATTATTAATATTTATTTATAACACTTTTTAACTTTTAATAAGTTTATTGATTAATTTATAATTATTATTTTATTGTTTAATTTAATAATAGCAAATAACATTTATAAATTTATTATAAATAATTATTAATTTTTTTAAAAAATTATGTTTATTGAATAATGTATTATTATTACTATAATTGTTTAGCATATTTTGCAATTTTGTAATTCTATATTTTGCAATTTTGTAATTCTATATTTTGTAATTTTGCAATGCTATATTTTGCAATTTTGTAATTCTATAATTTACAATTTTGCAATTCTATAGTTTGCAATTTTGTAATTCTATATTTTGCAATTTTGCAATCCTACATTTTGCAATTTTGCAATCATCCTTTGTGCAATTTTGCAATGCTACATTTTGCAATTTTGCAATCATTCTTTGTGCAATTTTGCTATGCTACATTTTGCAATTTTGCAACTGTACATATTGCAATTTTGCAATCATCCATTGTGCAATTTTGCAATCCTATCTTTTGCAATTTTGCAATACTACATTTTGCTATTTTGCAGACATCCATTTATCAATTTTGCAATACTACATTTTGCAATTTTGCAACCATCCATTGTGCAATTGTGCAACCCTAGGTTTTGCAACCCTTTTGCAACCGCTTTTTGCAAAGGGGCCAGGAAACAGTTAACCTGGGTCCTTTGCAAGATGCAAAAAAAAAAAAAAAAACCACAGACACCGCTAGATAGATAGATTTTTTATTTCTGCGCCAGGCATTTGACATTTCCCATCCTTCAGGCGCCACATCGAGAGATATTCCCAGGATGCATTGCTCCGCTAACGATGAGCTCAGGTGCAAATCCCGCTTTCTTGCCCAGGACCGGCGAAGGGCAAAGCCATCCCTTTTTTCTTCCCTCTTGATTAATTGGCGCGGTGCAAACGAAGGGCAACGCGCACAGAATACGTAATCATCATCTGCAATACATATATATATATATTTATAAATATATAGCCCTGCATTTGCATCTCATTTATATTCCACAATATTCTCTTAGCAATTTGATGCAATGACAGCTATGTCAAGAAAGAAGAAATAAGACTATATATGTGTGTGTGTGTGGGTGGGTGGGTGTGGGTGTGTGTGTATTAGAGAGAGTCCTTTAATTTATTCCCCCATTTTCTTTGCAAGAAGGTCTCTTGCAAAGAAAAGTTTTTAATATGCAATGTTTAAATGCAATATATATATATATATATATTTGCAAAAATATTCCACCAGCAAATAATTTGTTTTTTAATTTAGCTTTAATAAAGCTTTAATATGCATGGACGACTATATATATATATATATATATATATATATATATATATATATATAAATTTATTGATTAAAACTTCAATATATAATTATATATTTAAATGCACTATATATATGCAAAAATATATCTCCAAAGAAAGGCATGGACCACAAAAAAAGTGGAGGTTTATATTTATAATTAAATAAAAATAATATATAATTAAATAAAGATATTATGTAATTAAATAAAAACATTATATATTTAAATAAAAATAATTAAATAAATATATTATATAATTAAATAAAAACAAATGCACTATATATATATACACACACACACACACACACACACACAGAGCAATTAAATTTATTCAAATAATTGAATGATTTATATATAATATATAATTAATATTGTTAAATAAATTAAATTTATAATATATATATATATATATATAATTAAATATCTCACCAGCAAAGAATGCTCCAATTTAAACTTAATTATCAATATATACATACACACATACATACATACATACATATATATATAAATGCACTATGTATAGAAATTATATATCGCATAATATATAATTAATATATTACATAATTAATATTATATGTATATGTATATGTATATATATATATATAATCAATTAAAGCATATTATTATTATTATTACATATATATATAATATATTACATAATTTATATATATATATATAAAATCTCATCTTATATATTATATATATAATAACATAATATATATATATAATCAATTATTAGAAAAAATTTATCACTATATATATATATATATATATATATATATATATATATGATCATTATTTTTTATTTTAATTTATTTGGGAGGGGTATATTATTTTGGAATAAAGGTGGCGGCGTTTATCCCTCCATCTCTATCATTTCCCCATTCCCTTCTTCCTCTCTCTTTTCATCCAAGGTCTTTTCTCTTGAAAGATCAAACATCATTTCCATACTATAATTACATTATATATATATATATATATATATATTGGAGGCTATCTCCTTTCTATATTCATTTCTTATTATGTTTTAAGGCGTCAAGCGCCAGAGAAAAGGATCGGGCGCGAAAAAGAAATATGGCCATTATGGTTATGATTGGTAACTCCTATTCTTGGATGGGTGCCACAAAACGCAATTGCCCTTCATGGACCTATTTTTCCCCCTATTTCATATATATATATATATATATATATATATATATATAATATCATATCATATCATATCATATCATATCATATATTTGGGGGTGCAATGCTACAAAGTCGGTCTTGTATAATATATATATATATATATATATATATATATATATATAATTATTTTATATATATATATTGCATTATATATATAAATATATTTTGCATTATTATTTTAATATACATTGCATTATATATTCAGGTGCAATGTTGCAAAATGGGCAATATATATTGCATTGTATATATGTACTGCATATATATATATATATAGCATTATTATTTTATGTATATATTGCTATATATATTGCATTATTACATATATATTGCTTAATATATATAGATATATATATATTTATATATATATATATATATATATATTGCATTATATATATTTGGGGGTGCTTGCTGCAAAGTGGGCCTTGCATTATCATATATATATATATATATATATAACTTTATATCTTGCAACGGTCATTGCAAGGACCGGCTTTGACTCCCTCAAAGTGATTTATGGCCCTCTCTCTCTCTCTCTCTCTCTCTCTCTCTCTCTCTCGCTCTCTTGTCAGGATATTAGTTTTCCCAGCCTTGCAATTTCCTCTCTTGGGATTAGCTTTGCAGAAAAGGACAGCACTTCACAGCATCCCCAAGAAACCAGGGCTTGAAAATTGATGCAGTGTTTGCAAATAATGCTCAATGGTACTCTTGCAATGTATGCTCCATAATACTCTTGCAGATGCTGGCAATTCCGGGATGGGGCAGAGGAAATCCTGGGCTGGGACAGGAACCCTTGACTACCAGAACGGAGGGCCCTGGTGGGAAGGTGAGGAGAAAGAAGGTCTGATAAGTAAGGAGGGGCCAGTCCATGGAGGGCTTTGAATGTCGACAGCAGGAGCTTATACTGAATGCAGAAAGGGAGAGGGAGCCAGTGAAGGGATGCCAACACAGGAGAGATGTGATCAGAGCGGTGGGTGGAAGTGATAATGCGTGCAGCTGAATGCTGGACAGAGATTAAAGGACGGAGGTGAGAAAAAGGAAGCCCAGCCAGGAGGACATTACAGTAATCAAGTCGTGAGATCACTAGGGCATGGACCAGGATCTTGGCAGCAGAGGCGGAGAGATATGGTCGGATTTTGGCAATATTGTACAAAAAGAATCTACAAGCCTTGGCTGTGGTCTGGATCTGAGGGATACACGACAGAGAAGAGTCAAAGATAAAGCCAAGACTGCAGGCTTGCTGGACTGGTTGAATGGAAATGTTGTCCACAGAGACAGAAAAGGAGTGTTGAAGGTTGGGCTTAGGAGGAAAGACAAGAAGCTCCGTCTTGGACATGTTGAGCTTCAAACGCCGATGGCGCATCCACTGTGAGACAGCTGTAAGGCAAGACGAGACTTGCTGTTCAAGCCTTGGAGAAAGGTCAGGGGCAGAAAGATACAGCTGGGTGTCATCGGCATACAGATGGTAGGAAAAACCAAAAGAGCTGATGAGTTTTCCTAAGGACAGTGTGTAGAGAGAAAACAGAAGGGGACCCAGAACAGAGCCCTGGGGAACTCCAACAGATAAGGGAACAGGAGAAGAAGTCTGACCCCCTGCAACTACTGCAAAAGATCTGCCAGACAAGTAAGATCTAAACCAGTCGAGAACAGAGTCTGAGAACCCAAGGTCAGAGAGTATGTCAATTAGGAGACAGTGATCAACAGTGTCAAAGGCTGCAGACAAATCGAGAAGAATGAGAACAGAGTAAAGGCCATTAGCCTTGGCCAGTAAAAGGTCATTCGAGATCTTTGTGAGAGCTGTCTCTGTGGAATGCCTTGGGCGGAAACCAGACTGATAGGGATCAAGGATGGAGTTGGTTTCAAGAAACTTAAGACAGCGCGAATAAACAACCCGTTCCAGAACCTTAGAAAGAAAGGGGAGAAGAGAAATCGGGCGATAGCTAGACAAAGAGGAGGGGTCAAGAGAAGGTTTTTTCAGAATTGGGGAAATGAGAGCATGTTTGAAATCCGAAGGGAAGGAGCCTGTAGAGAGAGAGAGATTGAAGATATGGAGAAGCGAGGGCAGAAAGGAGGGAGCTATAGAGATTAGAAGACAAGTAGGAATAGGATCAAGAGGACAGGTAGCAGGTTTGGAAGAGTTCAGAAGTGTAGAGAGTTCATCCAAAGAGGCAGGAGGAAAGACAGAAAATTTGTTAGGCGAAGGCGATAGAAGATTAAGAGCAGAAGAAGAATCAGGAGGGACTATCTCAGAGCGAATAGTGGTAATCTTAGAGATGAAATAGTTAGCAAAGTCATTAGGAGAGAAAGATGAAGAGACAGGAGGAGAGGGAGGTTTAAGCAAAGTGCTGAAGGTGGAGAACAAACGCTGCGGGCACCTCTCATTGGAAGAGATCAATGATTTGTAATAATTCTGTTTAGCCATAGAGAGGGCCCGTGAGAAGGACGAAATAACAAATTTGAAATGGATAAAATCAGCCCACTCTTTGGACTCTTTGGATACATAGAATGCTTCTCCCACGCAGGAATACCTAGAATGTCTCAGCCATGCAGTGATACATAGAATGTTTCTCCCATTTAGGAATACAAAGAATGCTTCTGCCATGCAGGAATATATTGATTAAGTCTCCAGTGCGGGAATACATAGAATGCTTCTGCCATGCACGAATACATAGAATACTTCTCCCATGCAGGAATACATAGAATGCTTGTCCCATGCAGGAACACATCGAATGCTTCTCCCATGCAGGAATAAATAAAATGTTTCTCCCATGCACGAATACACAGTATACTCCCATGCAGAAACACATAGAATGCTTGTCCCATGCAGGAACACATACAATGTTCCTGCCATGCAGGGATACATAGAACACTGCTACCATGCAGGGACACATAGAATGCTTCTCCCATGCAGGAATACATAGAATGCCTCTGCCATGCAGGGATACATAGAATGCTTCTCCGATGAAGGAATATATTGATTAATTCTCCCATGCGGGAATACATACAATGCTTCTCCCATGCAGGAATACATAGAATGATTCTCCCATGCTGGAATACATAGAATACTTCTCCCATGCAGGAATACATTGAATGCTTCTGCCATGCAGGAATATATAGAATAATTCTCCCATGCAAGAATACATAGAATACTTCTCCCATGCAGGAATACATAGAATGCTTCTGCCATGCATTGATACATAGAATGCTTCGCCCATGCGGGAATACATAGAATGATTCTCCCTTGCAGGGATACATAGAATGTTTCTCCCATGCAGGAATAAATAGAATGTTTCTCCGATGCAGAAACACACAGAATGCTTCTCCCATGAAGGAATAGATAGAATGCTTCTCCCATGCAGGAATACATAGAATGCTTCTGCCATGCAGGAATACATAGAATACTTCTCCCATTCAAGTATACATCGAATGCTTCTCCCATGCAGGGATACATAGAATGTATCTGCCATGCAGGAATACATTGATTAAGTCTCTCATGCAAGAATACACAGAATGCTTCTGCCATGAAGGAATACTGTACATAGAATACTTCTCCCATGCAGGAATACATAGAATGCTTGTCCCATGCAGCAAAACATAGAATGCTCCTGCCATGCAGGGATACATAGAACACTGCTGCCATGCAGGGACACATAGAATGCTTCTCCCATGCAGGAATACATAGAATGTTTCTCCCATGCAGGAAGACATAGAATGCTTGTCCCATGCAGGAACACATACAATGCTCCTGCCATGCAGGGATACATACAACACTGCTGCCATGCAGGGACACATAGAATGCTTCTCCCATGCAGGAATACATAGAATGCCTCTGCCATGCAGGGGTACATAGAATGCTTCTCCCATTTAGGAATATATAGAATGCTTCTCCCATGCAGGAATACATAGAATGATTCTCCCATGCAGGAATACAAAGAATACTTCTCCCATGCAGGAATACATTGAATGCTTCTGCCATGCAGGAATATCTAGAATAATTCTCCCATGCAAGAATACATAGAATGCTTCTCTCATGCAGGAATATATAGAATACTTCTGCCATGCAGGGATACACAGAATGCTTCTCCCATACAGGAATACCTAGAATGCCTCTGCCATGCAGTAATACATTGAATGCTTCTCCCATGCAGGAATACATAGAATGTTTCTCCCATGCAGGAATACATAGAATACTTCTCCCACGTAGGAATACATAGAACACTTCTCCCATGCAGGAATACATAGAATACTTGTCCTATGCAGGAATACAAAGAATGCTTCTCCCATGTAGGGATACATAGAATGCTTCGTCCATGCGGGAATACATAGAATGATTCTCCCTTGCAGGGATACATAGAATGTTTCTCCCATGCAGGAATAAATAGAATGTTTCTCCCATGCAGGAACACACATAATGCTTCTCCCATGAAGGAATAGATAGAATGCTTCTCCCATGCAGGGATACATAGAATTCTTCTCTCATGCAGGAACACATAGAATGCTTCTCCCATGCAGGAATACATAGAATACTTGTCCTATGCAGGAATACATAGAATGCTTCTCCCATGCAGGAATCCATAGAATACTTCTCCCAGGCAGTGATACAATGAATGTTTCTCCCATGGAGGAATACAAAGAATGCTTCTGCCATGCAGGAATATATTGATTAAGTCTCCAGTGCGGGAATACATAGAATGCTTCTCCCATGCAGAAACACATAGAATGCTTCTCCCATGCAGGAATACATAGAATACATCTCCCAAGCAGGAATAAATAGAATGTTTCTCCCATGCAGGAATACAAAGAACGCTCCTCACATGTAGGAATACATAGAATACTTCTCCCATGCAGGAATACATAGAATGCTTCTCCCATGCAGGAATACATTGAATGCTTCTCCCATGTATGAATACATAGAATTTTTCTCCCATGCAGGAAGACATAGAATGCTTCTCCCACGTAGGAATACATAGAATGCTTCTCCCAAGCAGAAATACATAGAATACTTGTCCTATGCAGGAATACATAGAATGCTTCTCTCATGTAGGGATACATAGAATGCTTCTGCCATGCATTGATACATAGAATGCTTCGCCTATGCAGGAATACATAGAATGTATCTGCCATCCCGTGATCCAGAGCCTGCGCCTGAGGCACGGCTGACTCCGGTACCGGACACGCCACCACCTCAGCCCACCATGGACTTCGTCCACGGGATGGAAGACACCGCGCCTCCTCTCTCTCCAGAACAACGGTCGCCTCCCCACTCCGGGAACGACGACTACGAGGACCCGTCCCGTAGACAGCAGATACCGGACCTGTTCCTCGACACTCAATCGGGCCGATACTACATGTCGGTATCAGAGGACAGAGCAATCAAGGAGTTCACCAGACTGAACCCCCATCTGGCAGACCCTCAGCAGGGCACCTCGTCCAGATCGGTCCCGACCGTATCCGTGTACGAGAGGCCGCCATCCCCACCTCGCAGGCACTCACGCTCCTCATCCCGGTCCGACCGAGATCACAAGTCAGAGTGGCGGATGTCCTTTCCTCTGACTTGGACTCCGATGACGAGCCTTTGCCTCCCTCCGAGGTACCATCGGATGAGGATGTCCTCTCGGTGTCGGCCTCACCTCAGAGGATGCACAATCCTGAGCCGTCTTCCCCATCGGACGACGTCCGTTCCTTCAGCGAGCATGTCGTGAAGATGGTGAGGGCTCTCGACGTCGAGCTCGCTTTCCCGGACGACGATGCTCAGGATCCGGTGGAACGTCGGGTGCACGGACGGGTGCCTACTCCACCTTGCCTCCCCCTGCTTCCGTCACTTCAGACCATCGTTAAGAGGTCTTGGGACTCCCCGGCCACCCTGTCTGCATCCTCCCGCAAGGTAGAGTCGCTCTACAGAGTCGCTCCGGCAAGCTGCCCCTGGTTGGCCGACCACCCCAGGCCGAACTCTGCAATCGTGGAGGGAGCCCAACACAGCTTCGTTCCGAAGCAGGCGACATCTCCTGTCAACCGGGAGGCGAAAAAAGTGGATGGCTTGGCCAAGAAGGCCTACTCGGCAGCGGCCCTTGTAGTCAAGGCCGTCAACTACACTGCCTGCATGGGGGCCTACATCCAGACCCTCATGGAACAGATCTCCCCCCTCATCCCGGACGTTCCGGATGACGTTCAGAGGCAGTTGGCCGAGGTCAGGGATGAGACCCACTCCATCGGAAGTTGGCTCATCACCACTTCCAGAAACATGGCTGACTGTGCAGGAAGGGCCATGTCTGCATCCATGGCACTCAGACGACATGCCTGGTTGACCTCAACCCTACCGTCAAGGCGGCCATCGAGGACATGCCGCTCGACGGGACCGGGCTCTTCCATGCCGAGACCGACGATCGCCTGAACAGGAAGTTCAGGATGAAGGCGGCGGCAAAGAAGCATGGCATGTCCTCTACACCGGCTTCTCCATTCCGGAAGCGTCAGCGCCCGTGGCAGCCGCAAGGTCAGTCACAGGGGACCTTCTCCCGGGATCGGCAGTCCCAGCAACAGGGCTCCCAGAGACGCCGCTTTCCCTCGCAGTCTTCCTCCTCCTCTGGCCGTCGCAACTTCCCGCCTCGGTACCGCAAGTCCCGCCGGCAGGACACTGACCAGGGGAAGAAGAGAACCTGAAGGGACGCAGCGCGCTTCGTCCCCCCTTCACCCCTCTTCTTCTTGGACATTTTGAGGCCCTTTGTTAACATCTGGGCCTCGATAACATCGGACTCGTGGGTTCTCAACATCGTCCGTAGGGGTTATGCCCTCGAGTTCCAGGAGCTCCCTCCAACTGGAGCCTTCATGTCCACTCCCCCCTCGGACATCCTTCTCGACGAAGTGCGCGCCTTGCTTGGTAAGGGGGCAATCTCCCCTTTACCGCCCAACCAATGTCCTCGAGCCTTTTTCTCCAGGTACTTCACGGTACCGAAAGCGGATGGGGGCATAAGGCCCATCCTGGACTTGAGACAATTGAATTTGTTCCTGGACTACTGTCGCTTTCGAATGGTAACCTTGGCTTCCATTCTGCCTCTGCTTCACCAGGGCCTGTGGTTTGCGACCGTTGACCTGAAGGACGCCTACTTCCACATCAGGATTCGAGAGTCCCACCGGAGATTCCTCGCCTTCGCTGTCGGCTCCACCTCGTACCATTACAACGTTCTTCCCTTCGGCTTGGCCACAGCTCCAAGGGTCTTCACAAAGTGCATGGCACCGGTGGTCGCATACCTGCATCAGAAGGGCTTCATGGTCTTTCCCTACCTGGACGACTGGCTGTTTGCAGCCGAATCCCAACACGAGCTGCAGGAGGCAGTCTCATTCGCCTTGCACCTCTTGGACTCCCTCGGGCTGGTCGTCAACAGGGAAAAGTCCCACTTCACACCGACCAGGCAGGTCAAGTTCATCGGGGCCATCCTCGACTCCGAAAGTTGTTCAGCCTTCCTCCCTCCGGACCGTTTCCAGGCTTTGACAACATCTCTCAGGCCTTGCATCTCCCACAGAAGGGTGAGAGCCAGAGACGTCCAAGTCGCCCTAGGCCACATGGCATCGACGACATTCGTCACCCCTTGGGCAAGACTTCGTCTTCGGCCTCTCCAATCCTGGTTCTTCTCGGTCTTCTATCCGTTAGAAGACCCCCTGTCCAAGTGGCTCACAGTACCGAGACCGGTATCCGCCTCCCTGAGATGGTGGTTGGACCGCTGCAACGTTTGCACCGGGATGCCTTTTCATCAGCCCCAGGCCCAACTGACTCTTAACAACCGATGCGTCCCTGGAGGGATGGGGCGCTCACCTGCCCGACTTGGTCGTCAAAGACAGGTGGTCCGCACAAGACAAGCTCCTCCACATCAACGCTTTGGAGATGCTGGCAGTGGAAAAGGCATTGAGGGCGTTCGAGTTCGCCGTCACAGGAAAGGTGGTCCTCCTGAGGACAGACAATACCACCGTGATGTATTACATCAACAAGCAAGGTGGTACCAGGTCCAGGACCCTGCTCGACCTCACGCTCCGCATCTGGGACTGGTGCATCCAGAGACGCGTCCTCCTCCAGGCGATTCACCTTCCCGGGGAGGACAACGAGCTGGCAGATCGCCTCAGCAGATCTCCATCGGTGTGCCACGAGTGGAGGCTCCATCCCAAGATGGTCAGCGACCTCTTCGGCCGGTGGGGAAATCCCCGGATCGACCTCTTCGCGACCAGGTGGAACAGTCACTGCCCCCAGTTCTGCTCCAGGAAGCGAATGGATGGATCCCTCGGAGACGCATTCGCCTTCCTCTGGACGGGGGAGCTTCTCTACGCCTTCCCTCCGTTCCCTCTCATCATCAGGGTGGTGTCCAAGATGACCACAGACCACTCGCATGCGATCCTGATCACCCCGTGGTGGCCGAGACAGCCCTGGCTTGCATCTCTTCTTCACCTCTCCAGGAGATGCTTCCTCCGTCTCGACCCTCGTCCGGACCTGCTGTCGATCCAGGACGGACGGATTCTCCACCCGGACATCGAGAGCCTGCCGCTGGTAGCCTGGAGGATACAGCCCTGACTGCCCTGCCAGAGGCGGTGAGGACGGTGATCCTGGCTGCAAGGAAACCTTCCACCCAGCGGTCCTATGCCCTGAAGTGGAAGAGATTTGGCCTCTTCCTTGACCGAAAGGGCTTGTCTCCTGCTCAGGTGTCCACTCCAGTGGTGCTGGAGTTTTTGATGGCACTTTTGGATGAGGGGCTTTCCCTCACATCTATCAAATGCTACCTGTCTGCCATTTGTGCCAAATACCAGTTCGGGGGGAGGGTTTCCTTTTTCAGAGACCCCTTGGTGAAGGGGTTCCTTAAGGGATGTGCCAACCTG
This sequence comes from Sceloporus tristichus, assembly GCA_016801065.1. NCBI lineage: Eukaryota > Metazoa > Chordata > Lepidosauria > Squamata > Phrynosomatidae > Sceloporus > Sceloporus tristichus. The sequence continues at coordinate 5,793 of JACSCI010000099.1, read as the reverse complement.
TATCCTCCTGTGTCGGTACCAACGCCGGCTTGGAGCTTGGAGACGGTACTGTCCGCCCTCCAATCCAAGCCCTTTGAACCGATGGCCACAGCGGACTTGAGACTATTGACTTGAAAAACCGTTTTTCTTGTGGCCATCACCTCTGCCCGCCGTGCGGGAGAACTCTGTGCCTTACGGAGAGACCAGCCATTCCTGAGGTTCCACAAGGACAAGGTGGTCCTCCGCACGGACATTACTTTCCTGCAGAAGGTAGTGTCTGCTTTCCACATGTGCCAAGACATTGTGTTGCCCACTCTCGCATCCAGTCCGACTTCGGATGCGGAGCGACGCCTGCACTCTCTTGATGTCAGGAGAGCGCTGGCGTTTTATTTGGACAGAACTGCTGCCTCCAGTCGGTCCGAGAGACTTTTCCAATGCTACTCGGAACCGAAGATAGGGTTGCCTGTGTCTGCGCAGAGGTTTTCCAAATGGGTGGCTGGTACCATCCACCTCTGCTATGAACTGTTGGGCAAACCTCTCCCTGGCAGGGTTCGGTCTCATTCCACAAGGGCAATGTCAGCATCCTCAGCATTCCTGTCGGAGATTCCCTTGGAGGATGTCTGCAAGGCTGCTGTCTGGTCCCAACCTCTAATTTTTATTAAGCATTATAGGTTGGACACCAGGGCCATCCGAGACGCAGCTTTCGGGAGGGCTGTGTTGGTTTCAGGGTTGCATTGATTGCACTACTGATGGTTGCGTTTTAACTTATGTACAGTTGACACTGTGTACATTCTGTTGAATGTTGGCTTGCACAAGTTCTATGGGACCGGTCTTGCATGGCCTCTGTTCCCTTCTCAGGTTCAGCAATGTTATTGCTATGTTTGCCTTTTGCATGAACAAAAAGGACTGACCCTTTTTATGGTTCAAGGTGTTTATTATTGTAATAAATATACCTTTGGTTTACCATAGCTTTGGTTTCAGGACACTCCCTCCGCCGCATACCTAAGCTTGTCAGTCTAAACCCATTTGTATGACTCGCAGAGACCACGAAGAAGAAGGACAGGTTGCTTACCTGTAACAGTATTTCTTCGAGTGGTCATCTGCGAATACATACAAATCCCACCCGTCCGTCCCCTCAGTGTCCTGCTCTCATTGGCTCTTTCCATCGCCTGCTTGGCGGAAAAATTGCGGAACTGGGGAAAAGAGCAGGAAGGCAGGGGCCTTATAACGGGTGGGCGGAGTTACCGCCAAAAAGTTTCTATATGTTGCAAAGTTAACTTTGCCCAGTGATTCCAGTAGGTTCCGAGCAGCACTGCGCAGGCGCATTGAAACCCATTTGTATGTATTCGCAGATGACCACTCGAAGAAATACCGTTACAGGTAAGCAACCTGTCCTTCTCCCATGCAGGAATACATAGAATGTTTCTCCCATGCAGAAAGACATAGAATGCTTCTCCCACGTAAGAATACATAGAATGCTTCTCCCATGCAGGAATACATAGAATGATTCTCCCATGCAGGAATACATAGTATACTTCTCCCATGCAGGAATACACTGAATGCTTCTGCCATGCAGGAATACATAGAATAATTCTCCCATGCAGGAATACATAGAATGTTTCTCCCATGCAGGAATAAATAGAATGTTTCTCCCATGCAGGAACACACAGAATGCTTCTCCCATGAAGGAATAGATAGAATGCTTCTCCCATGCAGGGATACATAGAATTCTTCTCCCATGCAGGAATACAAAGAATGCTTCTGCCATGCAGGAATATATTGATTAAGT
>JACSCI010000098.1:49310-62814 GCA_016801065.1 Sceloporus tristichus | reverse complement strand
CATAGGTATAATTTTGTCATATATTTGTTTGTCTTGTTCTTTAATTTCCCTAATTTTAATTGCCCTTTCCCTATATCTGACCTCCTGCAGAAGATTACTCTGTTGTTCCCTTAATTGAGCCTTTTCCAATTCTTCTGTTTTTTTTCCAGACTTTCCGTTCTTTCTAATACTTCCTCCACCTCCACTTTCACTCCTGATATCTCTTTAGCTGTCTATTTTTCCTTCTAATCCATCTAGAGGAAAGGAGATTAAATGATGGTCAGAAAGTCAGGTGACAGGTAGTCAGAAATGGCTCAGTTTGCAGCAAGAACCAGGTCAAGACAGTGACCAAGAGAATGAGTTGAAGAGTTGGAGTGTGGTTGGAGGCCAAAAGAAGCCAGGAGAGAGTTAAAGCGAGATGTTGTCAGGTTATTGGAATCATCAACGTGGATATTAAAGTCACCTAGGATCAAAGTGGGGACTGAATCTGAAAGAAAGAATGTCAGCCATGATTTAAAGTCTGAGAGGAACTGGGTGGCAGAACCAGGAGGGCGATAGATGACTGCAACACGGAGCTGTAGAGGAGAAAAGAGTCTAATAGGATGAAACTCAAAAGAAGAGGAATGATAGCTGGTGGGGAAGATAGAACTTGGAACTGGCAGGAGTTAGATAGCAAGATACCAACCCCTCCTCCTCGACCCTCAGGGCGGCTGGAGTGGGTGAAGGAGAGACCACCAAAAGAAAGGGCAGCGGAGGTTGTAGTATCATGGACTGGGAGGCAGGTTTCTGTGAGAACGAGGAGGTTAAAGGATTTAGAGAGAAAAAGGTCATGAATCTAAAGACCTTTTTTATTCCAGCAAGCATTCCCCGTTTAAATTCCTATGGGCCTCCCTCCTCTCCTGTGGCAAAGAGGATGGGCTAATGGGGCTTTTAGTCTGTTTAATTTTTTGTATAATGCGTATGTGATTTTGATTTTATTGTCGTGTATTGTATTGTTTTTATCTATTGCTGTAAGCCGCCCTGATCTTGGGAAGGAGCGGGATACAAATAAAAAGTTTATTTTATTTATTATTTATTTATGAATTGCTGTTGCTTTAGGGGCAGCAGAGCGGCAGTTCCAGAGGGAACAGAGGAAGGGAAGCAGGGAGACAGGGAGAGGCCGAATGGGGATCAGGTTAGGAGAAATGTGGGGAGCCATGGGAAGGATAGGATTCACTGCCCAGTGATTAACGGGAGAAGGTGTGACACAACAGCAAGGATGACCCTAGCAAAAACAGCAAGGATGACGCTAGCAAAAGAATGGAGACAAAGGAAAGTTCTTGAAGTAGAGGAACGGCTGTTAGGACTATTTGATGCATTGGAAGCAGATAAACTCACAAGGATCTTACAAAAACAAAACAAAACTAAAATGTATAGATTGATAGAAGACTGGGATAAAGTGCTGGACTATATCAAAAAAGAGAGGAAGACTGAAGGGCAAACAACGGATAAAGAGAAAACAAAGACACAGCAAAGAACATACACTTTGGAAGTCTTTTAGGGTTACGAAATTAATTCGTTCCGCCGCCGCTTTCGTAACCCGAAAACTTTCGCTAGCCGAAAAGCCCATAGGCGCTAATAGCGAAAGCCGCGATTTCGTGCGAAAAAGCGCCGAAAAGCACCAAAAATTTTTTCGTAACCCGAAATAACCTTCGTAACCCGGAACAGTTTTTTTCAATGGATTTTTTTCGTAACCCGGAAATTTCGTAAGGCGGCGCATTCGTATCCCGGGGTACCACTGTACTTTGTTTGTTGTGGAATCTGAGGTTGGATGTATGGTGAGTTTGGATGTAATTTAGTATGTTTTACAAGTTTTGTTGTTTGTGAATATTTGTATTTGTCAAGTCTTGGAGACATGGGGCGCGGGGTTATCAGTACGCTGATGATACCCAAATCGTTTTCTCTATGTCTCCGACTGATGCAGTGACCGGGGATGGTGTCTCTCCTCTCGTGGCCTGTCTAGAGTCAGTAATGGGCTGGATGAGGGAAAACCGACTCAAGCTGAATCCAGAGAAAACGGAGGTACTAGTGATAGGTTCCCCTGGACCAGGAATGGCGGTGGTTCCACCTGTCCTGAACGGGGTCACGCTCCCTGTGAAGGACTCCGTGCGCAGTCTGGGGGTGCTTCTTGACTCGTCGCTTCACCTGACTGCTCAGGTGAATGCGACGGTCAAGAGCACCTGTTATCAGCTTCGGCTGATTCGCCAGCTGCGCCCATACCTGGCCCAGAGGGACCTTGAAACGGTTGTACATGCTCTGGTAACCTCAAGATTGGATTTCTGCAATGTACTCTACATGGGGCAACCCTTATACCAAACTCGGAAGCTACAATTGGTGCAGAATATGGCAGCCCGGCTGGTCACTGGTGCTCCCAGGACCAGCCACATAACACCTGTGCTTAAAGATCTCCATTGGCTGCCCATCCGCTTCCGAGCTCAATATAAGGCGTTGGTTATTACCTATAAAGCCCTAAATGGCTTGGGCCCAGGATACCTAAAGGACCGCCTCTCCCCATATACTCCGTCCCGCACCCTCAGAACATCGGGGCAGCAACTCCTGAAGGTGCCGGGGGCTAGGCTTTCTTCCGTCATCAGGCGGACGTTCTCCATCGCCGCCCCGGCCCTTTGGAATACGCTGCCCTCTGAGCTCCGCTCGACTACCTCCCTGGCCCAATTCAAGAAGGACTTAAAGACCTTCCTATTTCACCAAGCATTCCCCCTATAAAAACATTCTCTAGGGCCTCCCTCCTCTTCCGTGGCCATGAGGAAGGGCTAATTGGGGTTTTTATCTGTTTATTGTTTTTTTCTGCGCACTGTTTGATTTTGTATGTTTCACTGTATGTATTTTTAATCTGTATGTAAACCGCCCTGATCTATGGAAGGCTGCGGTATATAAATAAAACTTTTATTATTTATTTTATTTTAATTCTTGATGGTCCTATATGTTTTTCCCCCCCTTTTACCAATAAAGTCAAAAAAAGTACAGAATCCTGAAATCTAGAAATCATATCCAGGAGAAGGTTTTTTTGGCCACACTGCAAACAACAACCTCCAAAATCCACAAAACAGTGATACCTTTCTCCTGTTTGATGTTTAATACTTTTTCCCAATGAAGAAGCCAGTTGAGCTTCAAAAGCTTGTTTCGTCTATTTTGTGCATTTTGGTTGGCCACTAAAGGTATCCCTGTTTTCTGGATTGTGGGTCTTATTGTGGTTTGCTGTATGGCCCGGCCAACATGGCAACCTCTGGATATGATCCCTAGAGTAGGAATCCCTCTTTGTCTCATGGCTGTTTGGGGCTTTTCTCCCTCTCTCCCTCTCTGCCCCATAGAAGTCAAGGGGGACTCACCTTTGCTAAGGACTCTTCCAAGGGGCTAGGATTCAAAGACATAGGTTCAATTTGCATTACGGAAATCATGCATTTCAACACTGCTTTAAAGCCATGGGTCAATTCTATGGAGATCTGGGATCTGTAGTTTTGTGAGCTATGTAGCCTTTCTCAGGGAGCTCTAGTGTGAAAAGAGACTACAAATCCCAGAATCCCATAGCATTGAGAAATGGCAGTTAAAGCAATGTCAAACTGCATGAATTCTGCAGTGCAGGTTCAACCATAAGCCATGTTATTCAGGAATATCAGTATCCTAAGGGATCTTGTAGCACCTTTGAGACTAACGGAGTGAAAAAAGTTGTAGCATATGCTTTTGTAGACTTGAGTAGCCAGAACCTTCTTTTGTCTTCCATTTTGGGAGAGGAGAGAGGGAGGCCGAATGGAGAGAGCTCCCTGGGAAAGAAGCTGTGTCTCTCCAGGCTGAGAGGCCAGAGACATAGGAGCAGGTCCTCTGCGGTTGAGGAGGAGTCGCCGTCTGAAGCATTGGACCTTCTGGGACCTTCCTTTTGTGTCCATGGAATACAACTGCTTCTTCCCACCAAGAACCCAAAATAGTCCTCTCTGAAATCCCTTTCTGGGAGCATTGGTGAACTGCCCTGGGCCCTCCTACGTTGCAAGTAATAAAAATACACATTTGAAATGATGTAAAACAGCTCATGCTTAAATAATACATGCCTTAAAATTGACACCAGATTCTCCCCATCCCACCTGGGCTTCCCTTTCAGGTTAAAATATGGTGGGCAAAGCATGACCCACGGCTCCAAGCATCAGGGACTTCTCTGTAACCCACAGTGGTAAAAAATGTCTGGGGTCTTTTCGTGATCTTGGGATGCGAGGGGCATTTCCACCATGTTTTGTGGGACCCCTGGGTCAATATAACGCCATAAGATGAGATGTCCTCCACTCGCTTCCCAGAAGCATGGCAAAAACGTCCCTCATGTTGATGTTGATGCTTATTTTAACCAATTCTATTTTATATTATTGCCTATTGTTTTATACATATTTTGTAGATTGGCAGGTTTTATTTTTATTTACTTGATCATTTGTATGTACAGCACTGTGTATATTTACAGCGCTATAGAAATTAATAATAATAATAATAATAATAATAATAATAATAATAATAATATAAGTCACACTCTCTCAGCCTCAGAGGATGGCCATGGGAAACCCACTCTGAAGGAACCTGCCAAGAAAATCCCTTCAGAGACTCCCATAAGGTCACCATAAGACCTGGAAACAACTGGAAGGCAGACCCCAAGAACAACATTGGAAACAGGGGCAAGCCTTGCCTTGGGAAAGTGTAATGACTGGGCTCCAGTCAATGGAGGTCTTCCTCAGGCAGTAAAGGGAGGTTTATGCAAATGCAGAATGACATCACTGCTACGGAAGGCTCTCTTGACCAATCAGAGAGCAAGATAAAGTTCCTTCTGGAAGCTTCCGTGAGAAGGAGATATAAGGCCTGAGAGACCAAGAGACAGTTGGGGGAATTGTGTCGGTTGGAGATCGAGAGACAGAGAGTTAAAGAGCGGATCTTGGATGTTAGTCTCAGAATTGGACGCTTGGGCTTATTTAATACCTTATATGAATTGAATATTATATACTTACAAGTATTGTACCTGCAAGACTCTTAATACCTTGTGTGACTTACATTTCAGTTATATTTTGTCATTTATAATAATCATCTCCTTAGAGTATGTACTACTCAGGCAGAGGCTGCCATTTTGTTTTCTGGCAGCCATTTTGTGCTGGTTGTGACTGTGAGGAATATTGTTCCAGAACCTTCTCTGAGTCCTCAGTTGAACAGAGGCTTCTCTTTCTCTCCTGAGGCTCCAGAGTCAGAAGGAGGCCAGGCTCCTTGGGCCAAAAAGAAAGAAGTGTGTCTATTTGTGTGTCTTTTGTTTCTCTTTTCTCTGCTCCTTCTGGGGAAGATGGGTTTTAAAAGGGATCAGAAATGGGAGGATAGTTTTAATACAAGCCTTATTCTTCTTATTCACAAACATTGGTCTTTGGCTTCTAAGAGGAGGCTAGTCCCCCAAAAAGGCCAAAAGGACCTCCTTTGGGAGGTTTTAAAAGTCTCCCCAGTTTCCTTATTAAGAGATTTTCAGGGAAGAAGGAAAGAGGCAGACCAGACCATCTCATATTATGACCAAATAAAGATAGAAACAAACAAGAACAACAAAAATAAGGATTAGACAGAAAAGCAAACTGCTTATTTCTTTTTAAGGAAAACCATTATTAGGAGGGTAAAAACAAGACATGGGTGCTTCTGCCCTTTTACAACCGACTCAGGCTGTATCTGCACCGCAGAAATAATCCAGTTTGAAACTTCTTTATCTCTCCTGGCTCCATCCCGTGGAATCCTGGGATTTGTAGTTTGTTGTGGCATGAGAGCTCTCTGGCAGAGAAGGCTAAGTGTCTCAAAGGTAAAATCCCAGGATTCCATAGCGCTGAGGGGTTTAAAGCGGTGTCAAAGTGCCTTATTTCTATAGTGCGGATGTAGCCTTCTTGGGAAAGGGCTGATGATGGGGAAAAGAGGAGGAATGCAGAAGGAAAGGAGGACGGACAGATGGACGGAGGGCCTCCTGCAGCTGGATTGGCCTCCCTGAGGGGTCAAGGCCTGAGCTGGGTTGTGGACGATGGGCTCTCTTAATATTAATATCAATATCTTTCACTACTGATTGTAATTAAGGAGGGGATCAAGTTCCCCCTTTCAATCGCATCAGAAAAATGGTTACGTGTTGTTAAGGCTTGGAAGTCCTGTTTGGTGACTTTCTGTGTTCTCTGTGGGTGCCATCAGGAAAACCTTTCTTTAGGATCAGAAATCCTGTTTGGGGTCCATTCCAACTTTAGGGCCCTTTCATCCTCCATTTTGGGTTCCCTGAAGGCGTCAAACTGCCTACTGCCATGCGCTGCGGCAGAGGTGGCCATTTTGTGTTCTGGCGGCCATTTTGTGTGCTGCTTGTGACTCTGGGGAATAATGTTCCAGAACCTTCTCTGAGGCGTCAGTTGAACAGAGGCTCCTCTTTCTCTCATGAGGCTCCAGAGTCAGGAGGAGGCCAGGAAGTGTGTCCCTTCTTGCCTCTGGCCCTCCATTTTGGGGCGAAGGAAGGAAGGGGTCTGTGCGGGTCTGAGGAAGAGAGGCAGGGGACTCAGAGCCAGTGGGGAGGCTGGGCTTTGGGGGCTGGGAGAGAGAGGTGGAGAAAGAGACCCTCCCTTTGAGCCCTTGCTGGGTAGGGTCCACCGGTCCTTGCCTCCCCCTTTAGGAAAGGAGACCCCCTCAGCCCCCTGGACTCACTCCTGCCACACATTCATAGAATGGCTGGGACTCAGAGGAGTTTCCTAGGCATTGTCACCTTCTGCCCTCCATGGCCATTGGCACTGACCTTTTCCCATTGCCTTTCCTCCCTCAGCCCTGTGGACCTCCTCCTCCTTCGCACTCAGAGCAACCCTTCTCTACGGCTGAGGAGATGGCCTCTGACCCGGGGAAGCTCCGGCCATAAAGGGCTGCAGAATAGGCCTTTCTGGGGCTGCAGGATTCAGGGTCTTCGTACTAAAGGTAGACCTTTGTTCCTGGAGCTGAAAGAGGACCTTTGTTTAAATGTTTCAATCCAGGATTGTATGGAAGGGCTGTGGCTGAGAGAATGAGCCCATGCTTTGCAAGCATAAAGCCCCAAATTAAGTCTCTGGCAGCATTGTTTCGCTGGGTTTATAACATGAATTTCCATAGGTTTTCATGTCCCAAAAATGGGCATGATCCAGGATGCAATCTTCATTCATAAACCTATACAGAAAAAGAAATGGAAATCTAGAATAAACTTAGATATCTAAAACAAAAGTATTTTCAACATTCAAACAACCAGGAAGATGGCTTACAAATAAAATAACGAAGTTAAAAGAATGGAACATCATTTAGGAAATAAAAAGAAGATTCGACATTAACATCTGGCCAAAATAAAATTAAGAAGACCTTCCAAGTATTCTATGCTAAACTGTATAAAGGATCTCAAATGTCTAGAGCCAAAATAGAGTAGTTTTTGGGAAAAGCTAACTTAAAACAACTTTCAGACCAACAAAGAAATATATTAAATGCAGCGATCACAACAGCAGAAATCATGGAAGTAATAAGAAAAAGTTTAAAAGGGGGAAACACCAGGAATGATGGCTTCACTGCCAGTTATTATAAAGTATTTGAGGATCGATTTTTAACACCACTCAAATTAACGATAAATGTCATCAAAGAAAACCATTATCCATAGAAACAAGCTAATATAACTTTGCTGTTTAAAGAAGATAGAGATGCAACTGAGGTAAAGAGCTATAGGCTAATTTCCTTATTAAATATGGATTGTAAATTATTTTCTATGATTTTGGCCAATAGACTCAAAAAAGTTCTTAAACATTGGATTCATAAGGACAAGTCAGTGATAACATACAAAACATCTGAAATATAATTGAATATTTTGAAAGGCACAATTGAAAAAAACTTATACTAGGTGGAGCTGTTGTGGAAGTCATTGACAGCTCTAGTGGCAGTTAGATGTGTCAGCATTTAAACAGTGCATCACTGGAATGTTGATGCAACTGTCAACTGTCATTCTCAACTGTCACTGAGGAAGAGTCAGACAGTGTGTGCCTCAGAGTGGGTTGTTACTGGTGTGGATGGTGGAGGGTGTCGATGTATATAGTGTTGTACACAGTGGAACTTCTTATAGGAATAAAAGCCTCATCTGAGAGAAGATTACAGTGTCTCTTTGCTCATTGAGAAAGCGACAGGTGTTTCTTCAACTCACAAGCTACTGACTACAGTCAAGGTGGAGAATCTGGCGCCATACGTTAACGTGTTGCCTCACGTGCTGCGTAACATAGCAATGTCAAAAGCGTTTTAACATGGAGTATCTCTTGTGTAGGGGAGCTGCAGTGAATCCATGCTAGGTCCAGGGGGCTTTGTTTAGTGCAGAGGGAGGAAGTGGATGCCCACCTCTGCATTGGCCCAAAGGAAGCATATGTTACCCGCATATCTCACCAGCAGCATGCTGTTCTCTGTGTCTTTGAGTGATGCAGGGTTTCTTGATAAATCAAGCCTAACTCTAGTCTCTTTTCTCAGGAACTTCATCTCTGTCTCCTTCTACACAGCTTTGGGGCATATTTTGCTGGAAGAGACCCAAGTGCAAGGCTACCAGGACCCCTGCCCACTTGATGGCCAACACAGAGGCCAAGCGGAGGAAGTTGGGCTCCAAGAGAAAGAGGCTGTCCAAGTACAACTCTTTGGTGAGTCGCCATCCTGACTATTAATTTCATTTGTGTCACTGCTGGGCCAGCTCATGAAAGCAAGTGGAGAACATCTTGTCCCAGTTTGGCAGAGAAAGTCCTGGTTAATCCTCTGTCACCCCACTTTTTCAGGGGCTTTCAAAAATGTCCAGGTTTCTCTCTCCTCCTCCCACTTTCCCCCTTCTCTTCAGCTCTCTTGGATTGCTGCAGAATGACCTCCAAGGAGTTTGCACCCCATAAACTGAAAAGGAGAGGAGATAAGTTGCTAGGGTCTTCCCTTCCCAAGAGGCTGAAGCCAAAGAAAACTGCTGTGCCCTTCCTAGTTTGTGTGATCTTCCTCATAAACAACTTTGGCCATCCTCACCACCTTCTGTTGTTGCTTGTTCACATGTGCCTTGCTTTTCCATTTGTGAAATTTTGGGGATATGGGAGATCATCTCTGGATCTAAATTGGGGTTGGGCCCAGTGGCCCTCAAGTCCAGAGTCCTCCCCAGAACTGTTTTTTGAAAAATGACATTTGCCTCTGAAATTTGGCAAGAAATGGCTAAATGCACCATAATTCTTTTGTAGCTAAATGTACTATATGTGTTGGGATAGTCAGTATCCTAATCCATTCCCAATATCCTAGCCATGGCCTAAATTATATATATTTTTTATTATATTGTATATTATATTGAAAGGATTCAAAACAAACTGATCTCAAAGGCAGTAGCTTTTTGCTTGTTAATGGAATTTAAAGTTTATTTCCTGGACTGAATTCTGAAGTGATGAAATAATATTTGGGATGCACCATATGTTTTCCTCCTCTTTTGCTTAGTCACTCTCTGGATGAGGGCTATTTTCTATTTCAGGTGACCTTTGCAGATGTGGCAGTATATTTCTCTGAGGAGGAATGGAATCTGTTGACGAAGAAACAGAAACTTTTGTACAATTATGTAATGATGGACAATTATGAGAATGTGGCTTCTGTAGGTAAGGAACCTGAATCCATTGCTCTTTCTATAAAGACTGAGGGCCCTTTCATACTATATTATCATGTCGCTTTGGTTCCACTAGAATGATAGACTCATAGAGTTGGAATAGACCACAAGGGCCATCCAGTTCAACCCCCTTCTGCCATGCAGGAATACACATTCAAATCACCCCCAAGAGATGGCCATCCAGCCTCTTTAAAGACCTCCAAAGAAGAGGACTCCACCAAACTCTAAGGGAGTATATTCCACTGTCAAAGAGCTCTTACTGTCACAAAGTTCCTTTTAATGTTTAGGTGGAACCCCTTTCCCTGCATCCATTGTGGTGTCTCCTTTTCTCTGTAGCAGAAAAAAGCAAGCCTTCTCCTTGCACAACATGACACCCTTTCAAATATTTAAACATGGATATCATATCCATTCTTTATTTTCTTTTCTCCAGGATAAACATAACCAGCTCTCTAATGTGCTCCTCATAGAGCTTTATGGTTTCCAGACCCTTCACCACTTTGGCTGCCCTCCTTTGGACATGCTCCAATTTGTCAACAACCTTTTTGAATTGTGGGGCCAAGAACTGGACACAGGATGATTCCAAGTGAGGCCTGACCAAAGCAGAATACAGTGGCACTATTACTTCTCTTGATCTAGAAACTATTGTTGTAATGATGCAGCCTAGAATCACATGGGCCTTTGTAGCTGCTGCATCACACTGTTAGCCCATGTTCAACTTGCGGTCTACTAGGAGTCCTAGAGCCCTTTCAAGTGTAGTTTAATTGTGATAGCAACATCTGTAGAATATTTAAATCTGTAGTTAAGTGAGGCACTATTGCTCTCCAGTTTCTAAGGATTCTAAATACTCCATCCTAAACTGCCAATTCTAGGATTTTGTGGAAAAAAGCCATTGAGATTAATGCTTTTCACACCCAAATGGTACTCAGCACATCCCTGAACAAGTTTCCTACCTTTTTTGGTGCCTCTTCCATCCTTTTAAAGCTCTGGAGAGTCTTCTTGGGGGAAAGACTTCTCTTGGGCCTGCAATGGCTCAGAGAGGGCCCAACAGTGGCAAAATGGCCTCCATTTCCCCAAAGGGATGCTGTGGGATGCTGAGGGCAAAATATTATTTCATTCTGCCCCCCCCCCCGGCAATACAATGTGGGGTTGCCCCTGAGATCTTCTCCAAACCCCATCATTTTTTAAGGCTGCTCCCTGGCGCTTGACCCTCACCAAAATTGGAGTCCAGGTCCCAGCTCCTTTGCTCTGCCTTTGCCAATGAATTATTTGTATATTGATTATCCCGCCTTTCTCAACAAATGGGCCTCAAAGTGTCCCTTTTATGCATCACACTCTGTGGGTATATGTCTGTGATAAAGAGACGGACGGAAAGTGAAAAATTGAAAGGCAGGGAAGAGATGCTGAAAATGAGATGCTGATGGGCAGGAAGGAAGGTTAGAGAGCAGAGGGAGAAAGTGAAGGGGATCAGGCCTCTGGGAGCCAGGAGGGGAAGGCAGGAGCCAATCCAGGATGGCCTAGCTCTGTGCAGAGAGGAAGGTTCCCCTGGGAAGGGCCAGGAGAGGGGCCTTGGGGATTGGGAGGCAGTTCTGACAGATTGGTTTCAGTGAACTAATGAGAACCAGCTCAGGTCCTTGTTTTCAGCCATATAAAGTAGTTTTATTTAGCAATTATGAGTAATATTTAGGAAGGAAGGAAAGGAGGACACAATTAGAGAAAAAGCACTTTTATTTTCCATCCTGAGCTTGCTTAGCTGCATTTTTGGTTCCAGAGGCCCTTTGTTACCCAAAATGCTGGAGTCTGGGGAGGACACTTGCAAGTGCTATGCTTTGGGGGGGGGGAATTTGGTACTTAGCTCAAAGAAGAGACATAATTTTGTTCAGGCAACAGTGACCTCGGAGGTCAGCCCAACTGTACCAGGCACGCAATCTCACATAACTCCAGAGGCATTTCAAATGGGTTTTTATGCTTTATTTAGGGGAAAAAGCAAAATACAGTGGTGCCCCGGGTTACGAAATTAATTCGTTCCGGGGCGCCGTTCGTAACCCGAAAAGCCTTCGCAAGCCGAATTGCCATAGGCGCTAATGGGGAAAAGCCGCGATTTCGTGCGAAATAGCGCCGAAAAGCACCAAAAGTTTTTTCGTAACCCGAAAAAACTTTCGTAACCCGGAACAATTATTTCCTATGGGTTTTTTTCGTAACCCGGAAATTTCGTAACCCGGCGCATTCGTATCCCGGGGTACCACTGTACATGCACACACACACACACACACATACACACACACACACACACACACAAGCATTCGTACATACATACAAGAGGTAAGTAACAAAGGTGGGATTGGTGAATAATGTAAAGCTGTACTAATGGTAATACATTTCCTAGAATGTTCTTGATTCCAATTGCTGAGGGTCCTGCATGGGAAAGGAAAGTGGGTTTGTTGAGTATATTGAGACGCTTAGCCATGTAAACCAACAGAGTGTCTCTGTGCAACATGACTGACGCCAAAGAACAGTAAATATCGGAGCGGACATTTATACTGAAATTGTTGCTTACGGACAGAGACTGAGGGTTCAAAATGGTTTAAATCGCTTTAGTGTGTTTCCTGGGTGTGGAAAGAATTGTATGAATTGAAATTGAATGCAACAGATGCTTGATGCAAATACCTCAGACAAAAGGGATTAGCACACCGACTCTCAGGTCCTTCTTGGCTCTGAATTCCAGTCCTGTTTATAAGCCAATGTACAGCGCGATCTGAAAGCAACACTTCCAGATGCAGCTCAACAGTAACATAGCAGAGTATGGAAGCAAATATCCAGATATAGGTTTTGGCAATGCACTGACTAGTGTCCAGACTGAAAAGTAACTCACAGACACAGTTGATTTCACCCAAGTCCTTGGAGCTTCTGCATCCTGAGTTGCAAAATAATACAAATATTTGCAAGCTCTCTGACTTCCATCAATTTTACCATCTCTTGTACACACAACTCCAATCCAGTCCACACCAATCCGCATGTGAGCTGTATACTGTATTTGTTGTGAGTCATCTCCTGGTGCCAAAAAGCATGAAGTGACCTCTGCAGTTAGATTGCATCATGCTTTGGGCTCTGACTCAGTACTCTATGGCAGTCTCACAGGAAATGATGCCACTTGTCAATCAAAATATTTTAAATCATGTTTAATGGAATATTTTTTCAACAGCCCTTTGACTATTTGCTTCGACTGATTCCCTTAAGGCAGTTCTACTACAATCTCTTCTTTGCTCCTTTCATTAGGGATACAATTGTTCCATGGATTTCGGGACATCTGCAATAGTGTCATGCTTGGGTCACTCTCAGCAACTTTATTAATTTAATATCAAATAGGGAGGGTTCAACAAGGGCTAAAAATTGGGTAACACCCTCCTCTCTTAATTCTGATATTCATTCTTGACTGTGATTGTCCTTCTTTACAGAAGAACTTGTGAGTCATGAGAGAGTCCACACAGGAGAGAAGCCATACAAATGCCAGCATTGTGGAAAATGTTTTTCTTTGAAGGGACACTTAGTGAGACATCAGAGAGTCCACACAGGAGAGAAGCCATTCAAATGTCAGCGTTGTGGGAAAAGGTATGCCTACAAATCAGTCCTTGTCGTGCATCAGAGAATCCACACAGGAGAAAAGCCATACAAATGCCAGCATTGTGGGAAATGTTTTTCTCAGAAGTCAGACCTAGTGAAACATCAGAGAATCCACACAGGAGAGAAGCCATTCAAATGTCAGCGTTGTGGGAAATGTTTTTCTCAGAAGTCAGTCCTAGAGATGCATCAGAGAGTCCACACAGGAGAGAAGCCATACAAATGCCAGCATTG
>JACSCI010000098.1:851-26497 GCA_016801065.1 Sceloporus tristichus | reverse complement strand
TGCTGTGGGATGTTGAGGTGCAAAATATTATTTCATCTCCCCCCCCCAGCAATACAATGTGGGGTTGACCCTGAGATCTCCTCCAAACCCCATCAGTAGTCCATGCCTGTCTTATAAATGTTTTAAGGCTGTTTTAAGGCTGCTCCCTGGCACTTCACCCTCACCAAAATTGGAGTCCAGGTCCCAGCCCCCTTGCTCTGCCTTTGCCAATGAGTTATTTGTATATTGATTATCCCGCCTTTCTCAACAAATGGGCCTCAAAGTGTCCCTTTTATGCATCACACTCTGTGGGTATGTGTCTGTGATAAAGAGACAAACGGAAAGTGAAAAATTGAAAGGCAGGGAAGAGATGCTGAAAATGAGATGCTGATGGGCAAGAAGGAAGGTTAGAGAGCAGAGAGAAAGTGAAGGGGATCAGGCCTCTGGGAGCCAGGAGGGGAAGGCAGGAGCCAAGCCAGGATTGCCTAGCTCTGTGTGGAGAGGAAGGGACCCCTGGGAAGGGCCAGGAGAGGGGCCTTGGGGATTGGGAGGTAGTTCTGACGGATTTTCAGAACTGGTTTCAGTGAACTAATGGGAACGGGCTCAAGTCCTTGTTTTCAGACATATTAAGTGGTTTTATTTAGCAATTATGAGTAATATTTAGGAAGGAAGGAAGGAAAGGAGGACACAATTAGAGAAAAAGCACTTTTATTTTCCAACCTGAGCTTGATTAGCTGCATTTTTGGTTCCAGGGGCCCTTTGTTACCCAAAATGCTGGAGTCTGGGGAGGACACTTGCAAGTGCTATGCTTTGAGGGGGGGGGGGGGATTTGGTACTTAGCCCAAAGTAGAGACATAATTTTGTTCAGGCAACAGTGACCTCGGACGTCAGCCCAACTATACCAGGCACACAATCTCACATAACTCCAGAGGCATTTCAAATGGGTTTTTATGTTTTATTTAGGGAAAAAACAAAATGCATGCACGCATGCGCGCACACATGCGCACACACACAAGCATTCGTATGTACACACAAGAGGTAAGTAACAAAGGTGAGATTGGTGAATAATGTAAAGCTATACTAATGGTAATACATTTCCTAGAATGTTCTTGATTCCAATTGCTGAGGGTCCTGCAAGGGAACGGAAAGTGGGTTTGTTGAGTATATTGAGGAGCTTAGCCATGTAAACCAATAGAGTGTCTCTCTGCAAAGGGACTGATGCCGAAGAACAGTAAATATCAGGCCGGACATTTATACTGAAATTTTTGCTTTCAGACAGAGACTGAGGGTTCAAAATGGTTTACCTCGCTTTAGTATGTTTCCTGGGTGGGGAAAGAATTGTCTGAATCCAAATTGAATGCAACGGATGCTTGGTGCAAATACCTCAGACAAAAGGGATTAGCACACCGGCTCTCAGGTCTTTCTTGGCTCTGAATTCCAGTCCTGTTCATAAGCCAATGTACAGCGCGATCAGAAAGCAACACTTCCAGATGCAGCTCAACAATAACATAGCAGAGTATGGAAACAAATATCCAGATATAGGTTTTGGCAATGCACTAACTACTGTCCACAGTTAAAAGTAACTCACAGACACAGTTGATTTCACCCAAGTCCTTGGAGGTTCTCTATCCTGAGTTGCAAAATAATACAAATATTTGCAAGCTCTCTGACTTCCATGAACTTCACCATCTCTTGTACACACAACTCCAATCCAATCCACACCAATCCGCATGTGAGCTGTATACTGTACTGGTTGTGAGTCCTGGTGCCAAACAGCATGAAGTGACCTCTGCAGTTATCATGCCTTGGGCTCTGACTTAGGACTCTATGGCAGTCTCACAGGAAATGATGCTACTTGTCAATCAAAATATTTTTAGTCATGTTTAATGGAATATTTTTTCAACAGTCCTTTGACTATCTGCTTCCACTGGTTCCCTTAAGGCAGTTCCACTACAATCTCTTCTTTGCTCCTGTCAGTAGAGATACAATTGTTCCATGGATTTGGGGACATCTGCAATAGTGTCAGGCTTGGGTCACTCTCAGCAACTTTGTTAATTTAATATCAAATAGGGAGGGTTCAACAAGGGCTAAATCTTGGGGTAACACCCTCCTCTCTTAATTCTGATATTCATTCTTGACTGTGATTGTCCTTCTTTACAGAAGAACTTGTCCGTCATGAAAGAGTCCACACAAGAAAGAAGTCACATAAATGCCAGCACTGTGGAAAAAATGTTGCTTGCAAGTCAGACTTAGTCAGGCATTGGAGAGTCCACACAGGAGAGAAGCCATACAAATGCCAGCATTGTAGGAAAGGTTTTTCTTCAAAGTCGCACTTAGTGATACATCAGAGAGTCCACACTGGAGAGAAACCATACAAATGCCAGCATTGTGGGACAAGTTATGCCTACAAATCAGTCCTTGTCATGCATCAGAGAATCCACACAGGAGCAAAGCCATACAAATGTCAGCATTGTGGGAAATGTTTTTCTCGGCAGTCGGATCTAGTGATGCATCAGAGAGTCCACACAGGAGAGAAGCCATACAAATGCCAGCATTGTGGGAAATGTTTTTCTCGGCAGTCAAGCCTAGTGATACATCAGAGAGTCCACACAGGAGAGAAGCCATACAAATGCCAGCGTTGTGGGAAATGTTTTTCTTGGAAGCCAAACCTAGTGAAACATCAGAGAGTCCACACAGGAGAGAAGCCATACAAATGCCAGCATTGTGAGAAAGGTTTTTCTTGGAAGTCGGATCTAGTGATGCATCACAGAGTCCACACTGGAGAGAAGCCATACAAATGCCAGAATTGTGGGAAGTGTTTTTCTTCAAAGGCACACCTAGTGATGCATCAGAGAGTCCACACAGGAGAGAAGCCATACAAATGCCAGCATTGTGGGAAATGTTTTTCTCGGAAGTCATACCTAGTGATGCATCAGAGAATCCACACAGGAGAGAAGCCACTCAAATCTCAGCAGTAAACGAACATTGTTTTTGTCAATAAGGAATACAAAAAATATATTTTTAATGCAATGGTGCAAAGAAAAGGCCCTTGTGATTTTGTGTGTTATGTTTGTCTATATGTCTGTTTATGTTTTAAAGTTATAGTTTGTTAAGTTTAATTGCTGTTAGTATAGATAATTGCTTCAGGTTATAAACTTAGCTGGGGATTATGGGTCATGTTATAGGACAGCTAGATAGGGGGTGCTAGAATAATTATGAGAATGATAGCTTTTGGAAAGTGTGGGATGTTGTCTGAAGAATGGTGGGGGCAGGTGTTAACAGAAAGGGGCTAGTTTCTGGGAATGGCAAAGGGGTCTTGTTCCCTTTGGGGCATAGACTGTGCAACTGTGGAGGTGGGGGCTAGGATTGGAAGAGGGTGGGGTTTTAGGTGTTGGGGTTTCAATGTATTCTTTGTCTTGGGGAGGACAGTTCTGGTTTAAACACTGAATTTCTGATTATGTGTTCTCAATAAAGTTATTTGTTGTTTCAATGTGTTGGACTCTTTGATGCACAGAAGTTCTGAATTTGCACAAAATACACTTTATTCTCTCATCAGTCCTCAGCTCCATTCCCAGCCATAAGAAGAACAGAGGCAAACACACACAAACACACAGATAGAGCTATATGTACAAAGCAGAGCCTTCCTTCATTCCCTTTCCCTCCTGGGTCCAGCTCCTCCTTGGGCTCCATTCTGGCATCCTCCAAGTCTCCTCGAAGGAAGGAAGAAAGAAAGAGGAAGGAAGGAAGGGTGCACTCCTTCCCTTTTCCGCAAAGGCTCCCAACGGAATAAGCCTCAGCAGCAAAGCCATGGCGATCCCTGCGCATGCTCAGGAGGGGCCATTGGGGCATGTACACATGCTCAGTCTCAGGCCCTGAAGCCATTGCTGCTCTCACAGTCTGTTCAGAGGGAGGAAGAGATGGAAGTGGGGGAGAGAAATGTATGAGAAAAAGGGGGCAGGGGGTACTTGAGGAGAGGCATGGCCATTGGGGGAGGGGGAAGGGTCCTTAAGATGTAAAAAGGGCTTTGAGGAGCCCCTCCCTCCTGGAAAGTGGGGCAGAGGAGAGACCCTCCCTCCCTTCTTCCTCATTTGGGGGAGATAAGGGCTGGCAAGCCCCCCTCTTTGGTCTTCCAATGGGGGCACCCTCTTCATCTTTGGGAAGAGGGGACGCTCCCAGTCAAAAGACTTTTGTGACAAATAAAAAGCATCAGATAGCATAGGCTTCAATAGCATTGGAAACAACAGCTTTCTGGGGGAAGGGGTTTTCCCAGGGGGAGAGGGGCTCTGTCTGTGGGGGAGAGAAGAGCCCAGATTTAGGCCAAAGCCAAGAGCAGGCAGACGGAGGGAGCTCAAAGCCCCTTCTGGGGAGATGGATACCCCCCTGGAAACTAGGCTTAGAAGCCCACAGGATCTGGATTCGCCCCCCCCCCCCCACACACACATCCTTTCCTTACCCTTCACAACAACCCTGCAAAGATCAGTGATCCTCCTCTGGGAACATGCAGAAAAGACATGGAAGCCATTGTTAGTTCTTTGCCTGAAAGCCCACTTCCTTGAAGGGATGGAGGTTAAAGGAAGGAAAGAAAGAAAGTGCCAAGGGAAGAGATGGCATAAAGGGGGCATTTGAATAGGACTCCCTCAGCAGCCATTTTGGGAAAGAGGGCTCTGCCTCTGGACAGAGAGACGGAGAAAGTGTTCATTTGGGAAAACGTTAGGGTCCCTCTATTGGGCCACATTCTCCTCTGCCCTGGAGCCTTCTTTTGAAGCCCCATAGACAGGGAAGATCTAGACCATGCCCTCCCCAGGAAAGGAAGCCCCCTCCCTTTGCAGGCCCCATAGACGGAAGGAAGATAAGAAGATGATAAAGAGGGGAAATCCCCTGGAGTGGATGGATTTACAGCTAGATATTATAAAACATTTCAAGGGGAACTAGTGGATCCACTATATAAATGGTTTAATCCTATTAATGCAGAGGGGATTCCAGACTCATGGGAGCTAGTGAGTATCACTTTAATTCCTAAAGAAGGAAAGGACATCTTGTTAATGACTAATTATAGACCAATAAGTTTTCTGAACACTGATTATAAGAGATTCACGCAAATACTTGCCAGCAGACTGAAGGGAATTTTGCATTCGACAATTGGGAAGGAGCAAAACGGGTTTTTACCGGGCAAAAAGATTAGGAACAATATCAGAACGATTATAAATTGTCTTGAATTTTACAAGGTCAGAAATGAGGAAAAATGTGCCCTAATTGCTATTGACACGGAGAAAGCCTTCGACGGCGTGAGATGGGATTTTTTGATAGAAGTGCTAAAAAGTATGGAAATGGGAGACAATAAGGCAAATATATAATCGGCAAAGAGCTTAATTATCAACGGAGAAAGATCCCAAGGATGTGTGATCAATAAGGGCACAAGGCAAGGATGCCCGATATCACCGCTCTTATTCTTAGAAGTGATGGACATTTTGACTTCCTCTATTAAAGGTAATCCAAATATAAAAGGGATTAACAGGAAAGGAAAGGAAACCAAGATAAGAGCGTTTGCGGATGACGTGGAAACAGTTTTGGAGGACCCAAATCGGGGCAGAGAAATCGCTGCTACAGGAGCTAAACAAATTCACAGGACTGAAAATCAATAAAGACAAGACAGTGTTGATACCTAAAAATATGACTGGAGAAGAGGTAGAGGAATGAAAGAGGAAACCGGGCTTCCAAGTAGGAAAGAAACTGAGGTGCTTAGGAATTTGGATCTCTAAAGACAATAATTATTTAGGGGCATGGAAAGACATTAGAGAAAATGTAAGGAGATGGAACTGGTTAAATCTTTCACTACTAGGCAGAATTGCTGTCATCAAAATGGCACTTCTACAGAAAACTATGTTTCTGCTACAAAATTTGCCAATAGAGATTAAGGATAAGATATTTAAAGGTTGGGAAGCCGAGCTAAAAACATTCATATGGAAAGAACACAAACCTCGGATTAAATGGGAGGAGCTCAAAGATGCTTCAGAGAGAGAGGGCTATTCGCTCCCAGACTTCAGATTATATTATTGGGCATGTAATCTAATTTGGATCCAACGCTGGATTAAATTAGAGGACAAAGAAATGCTTGATCTAGAGGATGTGCAGTTAAGATTTGGTTGGCAGGCCTTCTTATGTTATGAGAAGTTTGGGATGAATAAAGATTTCAATAATCATCCAATGAGGAAATCTTTACTACTCACTTGGAACAAGGTTAAAAAGACATTTTATTGTAAGTTACCACTTCGGACATCAGCCCAGAAGGTACTCTTCGGTAGATGGATAAGCATCAGTCATTGGCTCACTTACAAACATTGGCTTAAGAAGGATCAATCAGGGAATTGGTCAAGAAGATCTAGGGAAGATATTAACAAGGATGGACATAATAGACAGTGGTTTAATTTCTACCAGCTGAAACAAAGATTTCTGGTAGACAACAAAACAATAGGGATCGAAGCTAGACTAAACGGATTGGATGATTTGTTCTGGTGACCTGATAAGAAAAAGATATGCAAATGACACAAACTACTGTTGAGCAGGAATATGGATCAGGAGACTGTAAAAGAGTATATGGGGAAATGGGCGCAGGATATGGGATGCAAAATGGAAATGGAAGAATGGCAAAACGCCTGGAATAGAACAAATACATTTAGAGTAGCTCTGGATCTAAAAGAGAATCACATGAAAATAATGAACAGGTGATATTACACCCCATGGAAGCTAAACAAACCTTATAAATCAGCACAGGGGAATTAATTGTTGGGGGTGTGATTGTGAAAAGGGAAACATCTATCATATATGGTGGCATTGCAGGGAAATTCAGACATTTTGGAAGAAAGTACATGACTCAATACAGCAGATATTGGGAATAAAATTCCCAATGAGCCCTAAGTTGTACTTAATATAACTATGATTTTAAGCCCACAGGACGAAAGACAATATCGGAGGATTATATTATGTCTTGTAACAGCAGCTAGAATTGAAATAGCAAAGTTATGGAAGTCAGATGAGACTCCAAGACGGGAAAATTGGATGCAGAGAGTTAATGATTACAGGGAACGGGAGAAACTCTCTTGTAGGGCTCAGAATTAGGATATGGAAAAAGAGAAGAGGAATGGGAAAAGAATGGAACTGAAATCTGAAGCTCATTGAGGTCTGAATTAACTGGAATTGAATCTACAAAGTCTGTTCTTCCAAAATTTGTTTAAATGTGTATTTTTATTTCCTGATTAATTATAGGTCAGTAGAAGAAAGTTTGAGTCTCCTGCTTAAAGTAAAGCATGATAAAGAAGGAATCGAATACTGTGAAGTTATGCATACGGTAGTTTGACAATAGATAAGAACATAAATGGAAACAGATATTATCAATAAGCAATTGGGATATATTGTGTTCATATGTTTTAGAGTTGTGCATAAAATGTGTGTTTAAAAGCAGGGTTAGGTTATAATATTATGAAAGTGAGCTCTTTGACAGGCCAAGAAGACAGAAAGCAGAAAGTGGGTCCAAGGAAACGGAAAGATTTGTGACAGTGATGTTATGGATACTGGATTTGTATTGTTTTCTCTATTTTTATGACTCAGAAAATAATAAAGATTATATAAACGTCAAATTTGTAATGAAGATTACTATGTATTGTGTGAAGAAATGGTAATATCTAGGGCAATATGTAGAAAGGATTTACACTGAAAAGGGGAGGGAATAATTCCAGTTCAAAATAAAACTGGTATAGGTTAAGTATGAAGACAAATAGAGAATTATGGACTCTCATCCATAGAGTCGCCATGAGTCTAAATGGACTTGAGAACAAGAAAAGATGTAAAGACTAATTAGCCAGAGATAAAAGAGGATTATTTAAAGAAAGGAGCTAGCTGTCACTTTAGGTTTGGAAGTCTTTTCTAATGTATTTTGCATTTACAATTATATGTATACAGTGGTACCCCGGGATACGAAATACCCAGGTTACGAAATTTCCGGGATACGAAAAAATCCCATAGGAAATTATTGTTCCGGGTTACGAACGTTTTTTCGGGTTACGAAAAAACGCCGGCGCTATTTTAAATGGAGCCGCGGCAGAGCCGCGGCTTTTTCCCCATTAGCGCCTATGGCAATTCGGCTTACGAAGGCTTTTCGGGTTACGAAATTAGCCGCGGAACGAATTAATTTCGTAACCCGAGGGACCACTGTATATGGCATTCATATGTATGTTTGGTAATTTAAATGTTGTTCATTTGTTTGTTATAAGTTATATGTATTTTTTTAAAATTCATCTTTATTAAAGTTTCCAAATACATAAAACACGACCAAAACATAATCCAAATAAAAATGGCTTGTAAAAGCAAATAATAATAATAATAATAATAATAATAATAATAATAATAATAAAATTTTATTTATATCCCGCTCCTTCCCAAGATCAGGGCGGCTTACAACATAGGTTAAAAACAATGGTGCCATAAACAATATAAAAGATACAACTACACAGGCTAACCATACAATCAATAAAAACAATCAATAAAAACAGAATTAAAAGCCCCGTAGCCCAACCTCTTGGCCACGGAAGAGGAGGGAGGCCCACAGGATTTTTAATCGGGGAATGCCTGTTGGAACAGGAAGGTTTTTAAGTCCTTCCTGAATTGGGCCAGGGTGGTAGTCGAGCGGAGCTCGGTGGGCAGCGTATTCCAAAGGGCTGGGGCAGCCGTGGAGAATGTCCTCCGTGTGGTGGAGGATAACCTAGCCCCAGGCACCTTCAGTAATTGCTGCCCAGACGTTCTGAGTCTTGGCTGGTCATTTGGGACCCTCTGAAGTCTTCCTTTTCCGTCTTCTGAATCTGAGCCCATTTGAATGTCCTTCGCCTTGAAACCTCCCTCCAAAATATGAAGTCTAGCTGTGAATTATTCTTTGACAATTTAAGTAAAAAAGAAAAAAACCTGCAAATTGTTTCATTCGATTTTACATAGAAAATTTGTCTACTTCTCTTACTATTTTGTAAGGTTAACAACAACTGAAGAAATATATATTTGTACCGATGTTCACATCAATTTCATTGTATGGATCTGTCTCTATTGTTTTTAATATACACAGTGAGTCATTCGATCATCCTCTGTTGACCTGGGATTTATATAAGAAAGCAAAAAGAAACAGAATATGCTTATATTCAATTTATAACATGCATAGCATTATATTCTTAAAGATCCTTAAATTTCTTTCTCCCAAATCCATTGAGAAGAGTAAAAAGAGAGGACTTTGATTAGTCCGCCATTAGCGACAAGTTTAATTCCCATTCTTTTCCCCACTTTATCAAAACTTTCTTCCACTCCTCCTTTCTTCTGCCTTTATCATGATTTTGGGCTATACATGAAAGTCTATCCAATTCCTTGGACTCATTTACTTTCACATCCAGTTTCCCCAAGTTGGTATCTTTTCAGATTTCCATAATTTGGCTATTTCTGTTCTAGCTGCCGTCACAAAATAAAGTAAAATTCTCCAAATTTTGTTTTCTTCTTTTGAATTTAGTACCGAAGTTATATTCAAAAGATACAACTTTGGGTTCATTGGGAATTTAATTTCAAGTATCTGTTGAATGGATTCATGAATCATTTCCCAAAATTTCTGAATTTCCTCACAACCCCACCACTAATAGTAATAATAATAATAATAATAATAATAATAATAATAATAATGTTTTATTTATATACTACTTTCCCATAAAGATCAAAGTGGTTTACATAGAGTGGTAAAGGGCGCCCTTTTTGTTTTTACATCTCCAACAGTTTCCGTCCGATACTCCATACATTTCTTTTCATTTTCCAGGGAGTAAGGTACCATCTATTCAAGTTATATGTATTTTAATACAATAAAGATTTTAAAAAGAAGCCTTCTGGGTGACCTTGGGGAAGTCGCACTCTCTCAGCCTCAAGGGAAGGCAATGGCAAAGCTCCTCTGGACAAATCTTGCCAAGAACAACCCAGGATAGCGTCGCCATAAGTCAGAAACCACTTCAAGACACACAACAAAAACAACGGTTGTTTTAATGGTCAGAACCTGCCTTGTGTCCCAAATCGGGGGGAGCAGAATATTAATGAAAACGGCACGAATAAGAAGGGGTCCCAATTCCTGAGAGCAGCTTCCAAGCCTCCTCTCCTGCCTTCTCCCCAAATGCACCTGAGAGGTCCGTGGGACAGCAACCAGGGCCTCCCCAGAAGATCCCAAAACCAGGACAGGTTTCATGCAGGAAAGCAGAGGAAGATCGGTTGCAAAATACTTATCTGGCACATTTCTTGAAGGAGGAAGAACGATAGATAACAGCCTGCTCCATTGTGGCTGAGGAAGACCTCTTGTCTTGAAACGTCCTCCATCAATTCCCAAAGACAGGGATAACAGCACTTTATTTAGTTTCATATCATCTATTTTAGCATGTCACCTAGAGCAGATCTATTGGAGGGAGTTTGTGTCTTGTAATTCTTCCTTTTGTTGTTTTGTTGTAGCCCATTCTTAATTATATGTATTGTCATTGTCCTGAAGGCTTTGTGTACCTGTACTCACAATTGCCCTTGTTTATATTATTTTTGTAGAAGTCATTAGTAGGTTATTCATAGTAATAAACTGAAATTAGTTTATACATTATCATTGTTTAGATGTTATTCTGCATTATATCAGTATGTTATTCAGAGTAGATGAATTGAAGCTGATTTGTGTATTGTAATTGTTCTTTGTTTACCTACCTTTTCTTCTCATTACATAGCATTACTTTCTTATGACATGTTTTATGTTCACTTAGAATCATAGAGTTGGAAGCGACTACAAGGTCCATCCAGTCCAACCCCATTCTGCCATGCAGGAACTCCCAATCAAAGCATTCCCCGACAGATGGCCATCCAGCCTCTGTTTAAAGACCTCCAAGGATCACTGCACTCCGAGGAAGGAGTGTCTTCCAATGTCGAATAGCCCTCACTGTCAGGAAATTCCTCCTAATATGGAGCTGGAATCTCTTTTCCTGGAGCTTGCATCCATTGTTCAGGGTCCTAGTCTCTGGAGCAGCAGAAAAAAAGCTTACTCTCTCCTCAATATGACATCCCTTCAAGTATTTAAACAGGGCTATCATATCAACTCTTAAACTTCTTTTCTCCTGGCTAAACATCCCCAGTTTCCTAAGGCGTTCCTGATAGGGCATTGTTTCTAGACCCTTCACTATTTTAGTCGTCCTCCTTTGGACATGCTCCAGTTTCTCAACATCCTTTTTGAATTGTGGGGCCCAGAACTGGACACTATATTCCAAGTGGAGCCTGGCAGAGCCGAATAGAGGGGGACTATTACTTCCCTTCATCTAGACACTATACTTCTATTGATGCAGCCAAAAACTGCATTGGCCTTTGTACCTGTCGCATCATACTGTTGACTCATGTTCAACTTGTGGTCTACTTAGACTCCTAGATCCCTTTCACACATAGTTTCATTCATCCAGGTGTCCCCCATCCTATATCTGTGCATTTCATTTTTCCACCTTTAATGTAGTACCTTACATTTCTCCATGTCGAATTTCATTTTGTTTGCTTTGGCCCAGCTTTCTAGTCTGTTCAGGTCATTCTGAATTTTGATCCTTTCCTCAGGGGTATTAGCTACTCCTCCTAATTTGGTGTCATCTGCAAATTTGATAAGTATACCCTCAATTCTGTCATCCAAGTCATTGATAAAGATGTTGAATAGCACTGGGCCCCAGGAAGAACCCCACTGGACACCCCAATGGTCACTTCTCTCCAGGATGAATAGCCTTTGGGTTTGGCCAATCAACGAATTACAAATCCATGTAACAGTTTCCTTGTCTAAGCTTCTTTCATGTTTTGTTTTATATACAGTTTAATTTGGTTAACTGCTATTAAGAGACATAGCTGTGAGATTCTTTGATATGGGGTGCACTATAAACCTTTTAATAAACGGACAGGGATTGCAATCCTATACACTCGTCCCCCGGGTTACGAAATTAATTCGTTCCGCCGCCATTTTCGTAACCCGGAAGCCTTTCGCAAGCCGAATTGCCATAGGCGCTAATGGGGAAAAGCCGCGATTTCGTGCGAAATAGCGCCGAAAAGCACCAAAATTTTCTTCGTAACCCGGAATAACCTTCGTAACCCGGAAATATTTTTTTTTTTCGTAACCCGGAAATTTCGTAACGCGGCGCATTCGTATCCCGAGGTAAGAGTGTATATTCATATTATCAGACATAACTCCAGAGAATGTTAGCCTTTTGGATGCCAGAAGGTTCCTCTCATTCTTCAGAGCAAGAAGCAACACTTCAGCTGCCTTCTAGAAGATAAAGCAAAAAGGCTCCCAAAAGAACTGAAGCCTTGGGCAAGTCACACTCTCTCAGCCTCAGAGGATGGCCATGGAAACCCACTCTGAAGAAACCTGCCAAGAAAACCCCTTCAGAGACTCCCATAAGGTCACCATAAGACCTGGAAACAACTGGAAAGCAGACACCAAGAGCAACATTGGGAAATAGGTGCAAGCCTTGCCTTGGGAAAGTGTAATGACTGGGCTCCAGTCAATGGAGGTCTTCCTCAGGCAGAAAAGGGAGGTTTATGCAAATGCAGAATGACATCACTGCTACGGAAGGCTCTCTTGACCAATCAGAGACCAGGATACAGGTTCTTCTGGAAGCTTCCGTGAGAAGGAGATATAAGGCCTGAGAGACCAAGAGACAGTTGGGGGAATTGTGTTGGTTGGAGATTGAGAGAGAGAGTTAAAGAGAGGATCTTGGAAGTTAGTCTCAGAATTGGACACTTAGGTTTATTTATTTCTTTAATAGCTTGTAGGAATTGAACATTATATACTTACAAATATTGTACCTGCAAGATTCTTAATATCTTGCATGACGTATATTTTAGTAATTTTTTTATTTATAATGAATACCTCCTTGGAGTATCTACTACTCAACGCTCCTTTTACACATATTTTGGTTCAGTAGATGCTTGGGAAGATCAGTGAAGAAGGAGAAATAAGGTTCCTTAACTGGTCCCAGTGTAGGTTAAGGGAAGTCCTTTTATGATTCACTGGGAGGTGGAGAGAGAGAGAGAGTTTTGGAAAGGATTAAAGTAGAGAGATAAAGGTTAGAGTAAAAGCTGAAGGAAGAGAAAAGTGACCCCTCTTTAGAATATTTTTGTTAGAATATATTAATAAAGGATGAAAGATTAATATGTAAGATAGAAATGCATAAGTATGTATGTATGTGGCAGCGTGATTTAAGGAATTTAACAAAAAGTAAGACACTTTGATAACCTTTTGGCTGAAGAGAGAGGGGTATAACAAATTCATATTTATTTTAATTTATATTAATGTATTTATATGCCGCCCCTTTGAGGTCAATCCGGGCGGCTAACAATAATAAAATACAATACAATATATATCAAAATCTACTTCCCTCCCCCCCTTAAAAAGTTATTAAATCAATTATAATTAAAACCAACAAATTAAAACAGCATCAGCACATACACAACATTACAAAACAAACAAAAACAAAACAGCAAACTGGCAGCATTCCACTCAAATTTCTAGGGAGGGCCTTAGGGACTCTCATGAGAAGAGGGTTCCTGAGGCCGGGATTATCTATGCAGGAAAGGCCTGCCGGAAGAGATCCATCTCGACAGCCTTTTTAAAGCTGTCTAAAGATGTCAATTGACGGATCTCGTCCGGCAGGTCGTTCCATAGTCTGGGGACGCTTTAACTGTTTGAGATGCTTTAACTGCCCTGGCCCAGTGCTAGGGAATCCCGGGAATTGGTTTATTGTGGCCCCAGAGCTCTCTGACAGAGAAAACTCAATGTCTCACAAAACTACATTTCCCAGAATTCCCTTGCACTGAGCCAGGGCAGTTAAAGCCGTCTCAGATTGGATTATTGCTGCAGTGTGTTTTGGACTTAGGTAATGCTTCGCAAGTCACACTGTCTCAGCCGCAGAGGGAGGCACTTGCAAAACCACTTCAAATCTTGCCAAGAAAAGCCTGCGACAGGCTTCCCTTAAAGTTGCCATAAGTAGAAACAACTTGGAGGCACACAACGACAAAAAGAGGGGTAACACCACTAACAGGGCTTAATCACACCTCACAAGACAGACAGACAGACAGACAGACAGACAGACAGACAGACAGATATTGCCTAGGTGTCTGGTCAAGAAGACTTGGGAGCTGTAGTCTTCGGTTCAGAGGGATTGGAGGAGCCTTAACTGCAGGGCAGGACCCCTCCTCTTTCAGGCCAAGTGGATGCTGGGAGATCAAGTCTAGGAAATACACTGTAAAACCCATTTGCAAGAGAAAAGGCTACTACTGCTTTTCAGATCCAGTTTGCCCCAAATCCTTTATGAGGCCAGAAACCCCTTTTTAGGAACACCGAATATCTCAGGAAGGCCCTATATCTCCCAAGGCCCCCTCTCTCCAAGATCTCCTTCCACTCTTCCCCTCCGTCTTTCTCTCTCTCCCCTGAAGGCCTCAAACTGACAACTTCCAAACGGTGAGGAAGAGGCAGCTATTATGTGTTCTGGCAGCCATTTTGTGTTCCAGAGGCCATTTTGTGCTGCTTGTGACTGTGGGGAGTAATGTTCCAGAACCTTCTCTGAGGCCTCAGTTGAACAGAGGCCTCTCTTTCTCTCCTGAGGCTACAGAGTCAGAAGGAGGCCAGGCTCCTTGGGCCAAAAGGAAGGAAGTGTGGCCCTTTGTGCCTCTGGCCCTCCATTTTGGGGCGAAGGAAGGAAGGAAGGAAGGAAGGAAGGAAGGGAGGAAGGAAGGAAGGAAGGGGTCTGTGGGGGTCTGAGGAAGGGAGGCAGGGACTCAGGGCCAGTGGGGAGGCTGGGCTTTGGGGGCTGGGAGAGAGAGGTGGGGAAAGAGACCCTCCCTTTGGGCCCTAGCTGGGGAAGGTCCCACCGGTCCTTGCCTCCCCCTTTGGGAAAGGAGACCCCCTCAGCCCCCTGGACTCACTCCTGCCACTCATTCCTAGAATGGCTGGGACTCAGAGGAGTTTCCTAGGCATTGTCACCTTCTGCCCTCCATGGCGATTGGCACTGACCTTTTCCCCATTGCCTTCCCTCCCTCAGCCCTTGGACCTCCTCCTCCTTCGCACTCAGAGCAACCCTTCTCTACGGCTGAGGAGACGGCCTCTGACCCAGGGAAGCTCCGGCCATAAAGGACTGCAGGAGAGGCCTTTCTGGGGCTGCAGGAATCAGGGTCTTTGTATTGAAGGTAGGTCTTTATTCCTGGAGCTGAAAGAGGACCTT
The DNA here is from genome assembly GCA_016801065.1 of Sceloporus tristichus. Classification (NCBI taxonomy): domain Eukaryota; kingdom Metazoa; phylum Chordata; class Lepidosauria; order Squamata; family Phrynosomatidae; genus Sceloporus; species Sceloporus tristichus. Next base: position 11,237 of record JACSCI010000098.1, on the reverse strand, counting down.
TGTTTGAATGTTTCAGTCCAGGATTGTGTGGAAGTTGCAGCTGAGAGAGTGAGCCCATGCTTTGCAGGAATAAAGCCCCAAATTCAGTCTCTGGCAGCATTGTCTTCCCAGAAGATGGAAGTGTATTTTCCATACCCCAGACACACAGTGTGCCAGTGAGTCCTTTATGTGGGGACTGTATGTGTACGTGTTGTTTGCTAGAGCTTTGTAAGGTATTTGTTCCACTGGGTTTTTAAAAATGAATTTACATATCCCTAAAATGAGCATAATCCAGGATGCAATCTTCACTCAATGGAAGCAATGGAAATCCAGAACAAATTTATATATCTAAAACAAAGGAGTTTTGAACAAACTAACAAGCCAGGAAGATGGCTTGCTAATAAAATAAGGAAGTTAAAAGAACAAAACATCATTACAGAAATAAAAGAAGATTGGACATTAACATCTGGCCAAAATATAATTACGAAGACATTCCAAGAATTCTGTGCTAAATTGTATAAAGGATCTCAAACGTCTAGAGCCAAAATAGAGGAGCTTTTGGGAAAAGCTAATTTAAAGCCATTTTCAGACCAACAAAGAAATATATTAAATGGACTGATCATAACAGCAGAAGTCATGGAAGTAATAAGAAACAGTTTAAAAAAGGGTAAACACCTGGAATGATGGCTTCACTGCCAGTTATTATAACGTATTTGAGGATCAATTGTTAAAACCACTCAAATTAATGATAAAAGCCATCAAAGGAAACCATTATCCTGAAACATGGAAACAAGTTAATATAACTTTGCTGTTACAAGAAGATGGAGATGCAACGGAGGTAAAGAGCTATAGGCTAATTTCCTTATTAAATATGGATTATAAATTATTTTATATGATTTTGGCCTATAGACTCAAAAAATTTCTTAAAGACTGTATTCAAAAGGACCAATCGGGATTTCTTCCTCACAGACAACTCAGTGATAACATATGAAACATCTTAAATATAATTGAATATTTTGAAATGCACAACGAAAAAAAACTTGCAGTTATCTTTGTTGATTTAGAAAAGGCCTTCGATAACATAGGATGGGATGTGTTATTTGCCACACTTGAAAAAATCGAAATAGGAACCTCTTATTTCAGATGGATAAAGACAATGTATAATGGGGGACCCCCAAATTTGGTTCCTATGTGAGAATGATGACTGAGGGCAAACAGCTCCCATTTTGGAGTCAATGATTTGGGGCAGGAGGGTCTTCTTTGGGGGCTGGAAGCAAAGAAGGCCTCCTTCTTCTCCTCTTTACTCCCCAAAAAGGTAGTAAGGCTCCTAGGGCTACCAGGCCTCCTTTCCCCCCTTGGGAGTCTCCATGGGGCCATGAGATTTCAGAGGGGGATTAAAGGGAAGGTGTGTGCGTGTGTGTATGTGCGTACGTGTGAATATAAATTTGCTTCTTTTCAGGAAAAAGTAGACTAGCTCTGGTGTTGAATCTCTTTGCACAGTGAACATGGAGGAAGGGGCTCTGACTCTGTTTCCTTCATTGCATACAGTTGGTTCTCTTTCAACTGGACATTCTGTAGCCCACCAGATATTGAGAGACTGCAGCTCTCATCAGCCCCTTGGACAGCATAACAAATAAAAGAAGCATGCTGGGAATTGTAGAACCCTGACACCTAGGGTTGCCATAAGTCAGGACCTCCAAACCGGGACAAATGGAGGACAAAGGGAGGACAACATTTTCAAATGTAGGACACTTTTTAAAAATGGAGGACATGTGAAAAAATTGACTTTTTTAAAAAAATGTTTCTTAGGCATGATCAAAATGGAGGACATTTTGGCATTATTCCTAGACAGATGGCAGAAATGTACTTTCCTTTCTGGCCAAACACCCCCCCCCCCATTCCAAAACACACACGAAGCACATTTGGGCATTTCACATGGCTTTATTTAACATGGCCTCTTGCATATTTCAAAGGCTTATTGCATAACCAGACCCTTTGGATTTAACACTTAACATGATTTAACATTTAACATGGCTATTATCAACATAGCCTCTTACATATTGCGGTTGCTTCCATAACCAGACCCTTTGGGTTTAACACTTAACATGGTTTAACATTTAACATGACTATATTTAACATAGCCTCTTACATGTTTCAGTTGCTTCCATAACCAAACCCTGTGGGTTTAACACTTAACATGGTTTAACATGGGCATGCATATTTAACATATCAAGGTGGTTTAACAAGAAGTGGATGTGGACGGGCCCTCGGTTTCAGGTTTCTTGCACCAAGTGTACTTCTCAGAAGTGTGTACTTTCGCAAGATACTTTGATTTTTCTTCGCTGCTCATTAGTTTGTAAAAATCAGAGCAACTTACGCTGGCCATATTGTACTGTATGTCCAGAATGGCCCGAACAGATGGCAAAGCTAATCTGTTCCTCTCATCAGTCCACTGGGCATTCATCAGTGAGAAAACTCTCTCTACATTGGCATTATGCCCTGGAAGAGAGAAATAAAACTGCACTACCTTCAGAAGCTCAGAATATTGTTCTTCTGAAACACAGCTTTTAAAAAATAAAACCCACTTCTTGTGTGCCAAAGTATCCAAGTCAGAATCTGTTTGAGTCTCAGACAGAAAAGCCTTCAGTTTTGTCAGCTGATCAAACAACCTGCCTTCATCAATCGTACAACAGCTATTTTTCTCTAGCCACAAAAAAGTACATTCTACCTCTTCCCATGAAATTGATGACTTCAGAAGTAGCCAATCAAAATGTTTGAGTTCAGAGAGAGACTCGCTCCATTTTGACAGATACTTCACACTTTCTTCATAAAATGACATAAATTCTTTTCTGATTGTTACAGATCTTGTTTCAGGTAGATCACGTAACAGAGTCTTTACCTTTGCAGACAGGAAAGCTTGACTATGCTTTTCATTCAAAGTTTTAATTACTTCCTCTAAAAGCAATCTGACTTCATTCACTGAAATGTCTTTTTTCTCAATTTTGCACATTGCCATTTGAAAGAGACTCATCTGTGAATGTACAAACCAAAAATAGACCTCCCCAGCTTCATCAGAGAAAAAAGATGTAATCTGAACTGTGCATGTATCGGGGACAGACAAAAAATAGGACTTCAGTGGTTCAAACATCAGCAAGAACCTCTCAACTGCTGGAAAGAGACTTAACCACCTAGTTTTTACACTATTCAAGAGATCATGGTATGTTGCATTCACAAACTCAAAATATTCCATAAGTGATGCAACCCTAACAGTGAATACTGAAAAATGATTATACACTCTCTCTATAGTAGCGTGAATATCGACAGAGAGATAGCGAACCCCGGCTTGTATGGAGTTGTGCAAAATATGGGCAGGACACCCAACTCCAACAACTGTTCTGCCCAGCTTAGATTGCAGTTTGGTAAACACATTGTTTGTCCCCTTCCTTGACAAACCTCCAAAATTGGTGTTTGTATTGTCTCCCCCAAATGAGCTAATTTTCCCATCAATTCCTTGACGTACAACAACACTGTGAAGGTATTCTGAAACAGTGTCAGAAGTTTCATTCTGCAGTTCCACCAATTCTAAAAGCTTTGACTGAACACCCTCTTCTTTGTCAAAGTACTGAACAATCGCTGGGAATATTTTATGGTAATTATGGTTGCTAGCATCTGTACTAACACCAATAAAACCACATCTGTCAAGGCTTTTCTTTAACTCAGCTTGAATTAAAGGTGAAATTACATCATTTACCACTGCCTCAGTCTTTGTCTTTGAACTTGAAAAGGTTTTAGCTATTTTAGAGTCCCCAAAAATTTCAGGCATCAACTTGCTTGTGCATACTGTTGAATTGTATGATTGGTGATGCTTAACAGTGTGGAAGGCAAATGTTACCTCTGCTATAGCAACCTTTTTTGCTTCAGATTTGCCTGGTGCAAAAAATGATGTTAACTGCTTGGAGGCTGAAGCACATTTAGCAGCATTCATATGCTTCGTGGTTGCAAGGTGACAGGTGATGTCATTTTTCCCACCATGCGATATGGTAAAATAAGTGCTGTGAAAATGGGGGAAAAATGATGTTACGTAAGTAACATTTAGGGATGGAGTAGTGTTTAATAATTTTCATTTCCACTTAGTTTACAATATGAACATACTTGCACAGAACACATGTTGCTTCGAAATCCGTGCGACCCCGCTTTATCGATGGGAACTCTTTTGTATATTCCTCCTTAAACTTTGTCTTCCTCTTGGGATTGGTAGCCATGCCTTCAAATATGAAGAGTCTAACAAAAACCACAAGGGCATATTTCAGTTGTCTGTTCATAGCTCGGACTGTTGAGATTATGTAACACTGAGCTATGATGGCTAGTGGTGCAAAACAAGAATGCCCAGAGGTGGTGGCATTGTTGATTAAGGTGTGGCAGGACCACAGACAGGACTGATAATATCATAATCATCACCACCACCGCTACAGCGTGAGAGACCCACTGAGGCCGAGAGAGTGCGCCTTTCCAACCCAAAGTGTATTTCTATGCTTTTCAGGATTCTGTTAGCCTGAAAAGCCTAAAAAACACACTTTGGACTGGAAAGTCACTCTCTCTGGGCCTCAGACCCCTTTGGGTTACTGTGAAAAGATTTCCCCAAATGTCCCCTGCACTGTTGATTTCAAATGTCTCAAATATACACAACAGTAACACTGAAATGCTAGGGTACACTAAGATTATTATACAATACTCACACAGCTAGGCCTTTGGATGATGATGATGATGATGATGATGATAATAATAATAATCAATAATAATAATAATAAACGTGAAAGGTCCCTTTGCAAACTCACTCACACTCACACAGCATGGCTTTTGGATGATGATGATGATGATGATGATAATAATAAACGTGAAAGGTCCCTTTGCAAACTCACTCACACTCACACAGCTAGGCTTTTGGATGATGATGATGATGATGATGATGATGATGATGATGATGATGATAAACGTGAAAGGTCCCTTTGCAAACTCACTCACACTCACACAGCTAGGCTTTTGGATGATGATGATGATGATGATAATAAACGTGAAAGGTCCCTTTGCAAACTCACTCACACTCACACAGCTAGGCTTTTGGATGATGATTATTACTATTAGTAGTAGCAGCATTAGTATTATTAAATTTTATTTATTTATAAAGACATCTAAATACATATTTATAAAGAGTATCTCAGTGAGTCTCTGTATTATAGCATCAGGAAAGATTTTACGCGTTGTTAGGATTTGGAACTGGCTGATATAACTCCATTCCCAGATTAAGGTCCCTCTTACAAGTACCTCCGTTTTACCTGGATTCCATTTGACTATGTTGGAATAGCAGGGTGAATGGAGGGGGAGATAGATATTTGTCAGGCTCCTAATTGCAGCCCCTCTTGCAACACAAAAGGCAGTACTTTGAAAAAGGAACAGCTTGTATTGAAGATTATTATTATTATTATTATTATTATTATTATTATTATTATTGTATTGAAGATAAATACTACAATAGAATTATAAACATATCACTTTTATAACCATATCAATTAACCCCACTCCATTAACCAATAAAGCTAATTAATTGGATAGCCTGTTCCCGCGCAGTGTTCTCCCATCCAGGATTCATGATTAACTATATATATATATATATAATATGAAACCCCAGCAATCCCAATCTAGTATGATACCATATGAAAATATAATAAGCACAAACCCATAACAACATAATACAATATAAAAATACCAATAACTCTCTATGTTCCTCCTCCTTTTACAGAGACCAGTCTTTTAAAATCAAGCCTCTGTTAGAAGGATGATTCCCACGCATTCCATTCCTAGGAAAGAAGCACATTCTTTAGCCATGATCTCCCTACTTCTTTATAGTATCTTCTATTAAAGCACATAATAAAACATACTATTTTAACCCACCATAAATACCATCTATCTTAACTCTAATTTAAACCTAAACCTATAACCCTTATGGCATGAATCCCTAAATGAATAAATGAATAAATGCATGACTAAAGGGATTAATGACATATTGTGACTTCAGGCTGGTGCTCCTTGCCTCCAGCAATGCAATGGGACCATTGTGAATTTAGGCTAATGCTGCTTACCTGTAGGTTTGAGATGAGACCATTGCAACCTGAGGCTGATGCTTCTAGCCTGAAACATTGAGACTGGCCCATTGTGATCTCAGGCTGATTCTCGTTGCCTGAGAAACCGAGATTGGCCCATTGTGACTTCAGTCTGATGCTCCTTGGATAAAGGATTGAGACGGTACTATTGTGACTTCAGTACTATGGTGCTCTTTACCTGAAGGACTGAGACTGGCCCTTTGCAACCTCAGGCTGATGCTCCTTGTCTGAAAGTTTGAGACCGGAGAACTGTCACTTCAGACTGGTGCTATATACCTGAAGGATTGGGACTGGCCCATTGCGTCTCAGTGTATAAGTGTCATAAACATTAAAAATATTAGGGTTTGATTATTAGAGTTAAAGTAGGAGTTATAGTTGTAGTTCATAGTAAGTAGTGTAGAGTGATGGGTTATAGAAAGCATGTAGTGGGAAATGATAGAAAGACAGATGATTAAGGAGGGCGTTTGGAAAGACGGATGGGGCTGCAGCTGGAGACTGGTTATCAAGGAGGAGTGAAGCTGGCTTGGGAAGACCGCTTTTCAAAGTGAGGCTGTCTGGGAGAAGGGAAGGGGAAGTATAGACAACCTTGGTATCTATGCAACCTTCGCTTGTGTTGCTTTAGCTTGGGAATTGGGGGCTGGCTTAGGGAGGGGGGGTTGAGCAAGTTCCTTTGGACTTCAGACTTTGCAAAAAGGTGTTAATGGATGTTTCTGCCTGGATTCATCAATAAAGCTTCTTTTGTTTCAAATGGGTTTGATTTTTTGAGCACAGGACTGACTCTAGATCTCACATTGCAACTTCAGGCTGATGCTCTTTGCCTGAGAGATAGAGACTGTCCATTGTGACCTCAGTCGGATGCTCCTTGCCTGAAGCATTGAGACGGGATTATTGTGATCTCACCCTGAGGTTCCTTGCCTGAAAGACTTAGATGAGACTATTATGACTTCAGGCTGGTGCTCTTTACCCGAAGCATTGAGACTGTCCAAATTGTGATCTCAGGCTGGTGCTCCTTGCATGAAGGATTGAGACAGGACTATTGTGACTTCGCAAAGATGCTTCTTTCCTGAAGCATTGAGACTGGCCCACTGTGACTTCAGTCTGATGCTGTTGCCTGAAAGATGGAGACGGGACTATTGTGATTTAAGGTTGGTGCCTCTTACCTGCAGGAATGAGATGGGACTATTGTCATTTCAGACTGGTGCTTCATACCTGGAGCATTGATACTGGCCCATTACGACCTCAGGCTGACGCTCATTGCCTGAGAGATTGAAACTGGCGCAGTGTGACTTAAGTCTGATGCTCCTTGCTTGAACGATAGGGACTGTCATATTGTGACCTCAGACTGATGCTCCTTTATTGATGGATTGAGACCAAACTATTGTTAGTTCAGGAAGATGTTCTTTCCTGAAGGATTGAGACTAACTCATTGTGACTTTGGGCTGATGTTCCTTCCCTGAAGGATTAAGATGGGCTTACTGACTTCAGGCAGGTATTCCTTACCTGAAGGATTGAGCCTGGCCCTTTGCGACCAAAGGGTTATGATCCTTGTCTGAAGCATTGAGACTGTCCCATTGTGATCTCAGCCTGAGGCACTTTTCCTGAAAGATTGTGATGGGACTATTATGAGTTCAAATGGATGCTCCTTGCCTCAAGGATTGAGACTGGCCCATTGTGATCCTTACCTGAAGCACTGAGACTGTCACATTGTGATCTCAAAGCCATCCATTCCAACCCCTTTCTGCCATGAAGGAAATCTCAATCAAAGCATACCTGACAGATGGCCATCCAGACTCTGTTTAAAGGCCTCCAAAGAAGGAGACTCCCTTATTCTCCATTGAGGGAGTGTATTCCACTGTCAAACAGCCCTTTCTATCAAGAAGTTCCTCCTAATGTTGAGCTGGAATCTCTTTTCCTGGAGCTTGCATCCATTGTTCCGGATCCTTTTCTCTGGAGCAGCAGAAAACAAGCTAGCTGCCTTCTCAGTATGACATCCCTTCAAATATTTAAACAGGGCTTTCATATCACCTCTTAACCTTCTTTTCTCCAGGCTAAACATCCCCAGCTCCCTAAGTCTCTCCATTGTGTTGGCCCTCCTCTGGACATACTCCAAGTTTGTGAATGTTGATCCTGTCCTCTGGGGTATTAGCTACTCCTCCTAGTTTGGTGCCATCTGCAAATTTGATAAACATGCCTTCTATTAAAGCAGGGCTGCACAAGTTGCGGCCCAACAAAGGATGAAAAGCGGACCACTCAACAGAACGGAAATAGAGAGTGATCATATTAATTCCCCAATAACTAAACAAGAGGTAGAAATAGTAATACAAGATTTAAAAGGAATTAAGTCTCCTGGCCCAGATGGATTCACATCTATATTTTATAAAACCTTTAAAAATGAACTGAGTGAGCATTTGACTAAAAATTACAATGAAATATTGGATAATAAAATAATCCCAGAAACATGGAAACTATCTGAAATTATATCAATACTTAAACCCAATAAAGATCCAGCCAATTCCGAATCTTATCATCCGATCACATTAAGCAATCAAGATTATAAAATTTTAATGAAAATCCTAGCCAATAGATTAAATAGAATATTTACCTACTTTAATTAAAGAAGAACAATATGGATTTGTCGAAGGCAGATATATTTATGAACCAAAAAGGAATATATTTAATATGCTACATCATGCCAAACAATACAAAAATAAATTAGCTTTGATGAAACTAGATGTTTACAAAGCATTCGATTCAATAAATCCTGAATATCTCTATAAAATCTGTAGGGATTTTGGATTAGGGGAAAGGTTTAGATAAACCATCAAAGAAATATATAATGACACAGAAGCACAAATCATGATAAATGGAGAGAAAGCAAGAAAATCTAAAATGAAAAGTGGAGTAAGTCAAGTTGCCCTCTTTCCCCTTTATTACTTATATTAGCAATGGAAGCGTTTGCAAATATGATTCTGGATCAGAAGAGATAAAGGGATATGAAATAGATAAAGAAGAGATGAAGTTGGATTCATTTGCAGATGATGATCCTCTGATAATGACACAGAAACCGAATGAAGCTGTAATCAAGTCATTGGAAATATTTCAGACATTTGAAAACATTTCTGGGCTTATTTTTAATATGGATAAATCAGGGATAATGTTTATGAATACGAATTGGCCGGAAGAAAAAGAATCCAAATTGTCTCAGGATTGAAATTGGGGATTAAAAATGTGAGATATTTAGGTGTGAATTTACCAATTAAGTTAGATAATATTGGACAAGGTAATTATGATCAATTAAGGGGGAAATTAATAATCAGATTTCTAAATGGACAAGAAAAAATGGAAAAATGTGAACAAAAATTAGAATGTTTAAAATGATGGTACTATGAAAGATTTTATATTTATTTCAAACGATCCCAGAAATAATTCCTAGTAAAGTTTTAAAGAAAAGGGAAAAGTCAATATTAAAATGGATATCAGGGAACAAAAAAGCCAGGTTATCTAAGGCATTATTATATGAGCATCAAAGTAATGGAGGATGGGGAGCTCCATCCCTCGAATGATATTTTGAGGCGTTTCAATGGCTAAGAATGATAGAATATAACCATGATATAAAGTGGGTTGAATTAGAAAGGCAAAGCATTCAAATGGAGAATGTCTCTGTCTTTAAGGGGAAAATAGGGGGGGAGATACAGTGGTCCCCCGGGTTACGAAATTAATTCGTTCCGCGGTTAATTTCGTAACCCGAAAAACCTTCGTAAGCCGAATTGCCATAGGCGCTAATAGAAAAAAAGCCGCGGCTCTGCCGCGGCTCCATTGAAAACAGCGCCGGGGTTTTTTCGTAACCCGAAAAAACCTTCGTAACCCGGGACAATAATTCCCTATGGGAATTTTTCGTATCCCGAAAAATTCGTAACCCGGCGCATTCGTATCCCGGGGTACCACTGTATGAATTTTAAACATGAGGACACTCTGAGGGGCTGCCATTGGCTAGAATTCCCATCCCTCCCACCATCCCTGGCCCTGATTGGCTGGAATCCCCATCCCTCCCACCATCCCTGGCCCTGATTGGCTGGAAACCTCATCCCTCCCACCATCCCTGGCCCTGATTGGCTGGAATCCCCATCCCTCCCACCATCCCTGGCCCTAATTGGCTGGAATCCCAGTCCCTCCCACCATCCCTGGCCCTGATTGGCTGGAATCCCAGTCCCTCCCACCATCCCTGGCCCTGATTGGCTGGAATCCCCAT
>JACSCI010000097.1:45073-61952 GCA_016801065.1 Sceloporus tristichus | reverse complement strand
ATTCATGTAAAACCAATATCCGTACTAAAGTATCCATATATCAAATAGCAATATGGGAATCAGATAATTATAGTCCTTATTGCTTTAGATGTTTTCCCCTTAATATGTGGGTGCCTTGAGTCTGATTCTCTCTTCCATCACTGTCTAGTCTTTTAATTCCACCTTCTTTCCAGCTGTTTACAGTGAGGTCTGGTTGTTATCTTTACGCTGTTATTTCTCTCTCTTAATTTACTCAGCCTGTCCTCCCAGCTGTCCATAATGAGCTCCAGCTGTGTTCCTTTCGCGGTTTTATCTCACTTTTGAATTGCTGTCTTCCCAGCTGTCTGCAGTCAACTCCCAATATTTCCAATTTCTTTCGTTGTTCAACAAATACACTCTCCAAATTAACGTTTAAAGTTTGTTTTATCAAGATATCAAATGTCCAGTCCAGTGTCCAGTATCCAATCTTATTCAAATCCTTCTGTTAATTCAAATGCACCAAAGAAAACCCCTTTTGTAAACACAAACATTTAGGTATTCCAATACTTTAGGATCCGTTATTAACTTTCTACATCAATTTCTTACAACTCAATACTTAGTGACTTTCAGCTTAGATACAACAAATAGTCTGTAAAGGAGTAGCAGGCACCTACCACAGAAAAATAAGTTCAGAAGCTTACTCCTCTTTTTTACCTCTGTGTTTATCAGTAATTTACAACAGAGTCCAGCTTTCCTCAGTCCAAGGTTTTCTTTTCCCACACTCTTCCTGGTAAGGAGCTACTGCTCAGAGATTCAATTATAACACAGAGAGTTATCAAAATCTTCTTCCTTCTTCAATGTATAAAGTAAAGTTTGCCACGTTGCATCAGAGAATCCACACAGGAGCAAAGCCATACAAATGCCAGCATTGTGGGAAATGTTTTTCATCGAAGTCATACCTAGTGATACATCAGAGAGTCCACACTGGAGAGAAGCCACACAAATCCCAGAAGTGAAATGACATTATTTTTTTCAAGAAGGAATACAAAGAATATATTTTCAATCCACTGGTGATAAGAAAAGGCCCTTGTGATTTTGTGTGTTAGGTTTGTCTGTCGATATGTCTGTTTAAGTTTTAAAGTTATATTTTGTTAAGTTTTGGTTTTAATTGCTATTAGTATATTTCTTTGGTTTAGTTTATAAATTTGGCTGGGGATTATGGGTTGTGGAAAAGGTTAGCTGGATAGAGGGGTGGGATTTGTTGCAGCTGGCTAGAATAGTTCAGGGAACGATAGCTTTTGGAATTTGTGGGATGTTGGATGAAGAAAGTTGGTAGTCGGTATTAACATAAAGAGGGCTAGTTTCTGGGCATGGCAAAGGGGGCTTTTTTACCTATGAGGCGTAGACTGTGGGAATTGGAGGTGGGGGCTAGGTTTGGAAGAGGTTGGAGTTTTTGGTTTTAGGGATTTAATGTATTCTTTGGCTTGAGGAGGGCAGCTCTGATTTAAAAGCTGAATTTCTCACTATGTGTTCTTAATAAAGTTCTTTGCTGTTTCAACATACTGGACTCCTTGATGGACAGAAGGTGTGAATTTGCACAAAATTGACACTATCTTCTCTCCTCAGTCCTCAGCTCCATTCCCAGCCATAAGAACAGAGGCAAACACACACACACACACACACACACACACACAAACACAAACACTCAGCGAAACAGAGCTATATGTACAAAGCAGACCCTCCCAGCCTTTCTCTCCTGAGTCCATCCCCGCTGGTTGGGCTCCATTCTGGAAGGAAGGAAGGAAGGAAGGAAGGAAGGAAGGAAGGAAGGGTGCACTCCTTCCCTTCTTCCAAAGGCCGAGAGTGGAATAAGCAGCAGCAGCAAGGGCCTTGCGATCCCTGCGCATACTCAGGAGAGGCCTTTGGTTGCTAATGTGCATGCAGTTTCAGCTTCTGAAGCCATTGCTGCCCTCACAGCCTTCTCTGAGGGAGGGAAGTGGAGGAGAGCCCTTGTTTGTTTGAAGGATTGGCTGGAGGGTCTGCTGGGGGGGGGGGTGGGGGTGTTGTAAGAAGGAATGAAACCCCGATCTCCCACAAAGAAAGGCAGGGGACCTGCCAGTCCGCCTCTCCCTATTTCCTTCCCTGCCCCCTCCCTCGGGGGGGCCTTGGGGCCCAGGTACCTGGGGGGTTATTATGAGAAAAGAGGGCAGGGGGGACCCTTGGAGAGAGGCATGGCCATGGAGGGGAGGGGGATCTGAAGGTAAAAAGGGGTTTGAGGAGCCCCCTTCCTACTGGGAAGTGGGGCAGAGGAGAGACCCTCCCTTCTGATGTCTCATTTGGGGGAGATTTTTGTGCCAAATAAAGAATATCACACAGCATAGGCTTCAATAGCATTAGAAACAACATTATTTGGCAGGGAGTTTTCTCTGGGGGGAGGGGGCTCTGTCTGGGGGGAGAGAAGAGCCCAAATATAGGCCAAAGCCAAGAGGAGGGAGATGGAGGGACCCCAAAGCCCCTTCTGGGGAGACAGACACGCCCCTAGCAACCTAGTAACTAGGTTTAAAGGCCCACAGGATCCTGATTAGGCATTCCCCCAACATACATACCTTTCCCTTCACAACAACCCTGCAGAAAGACCAGCAGAGAGACCCTCAGGCCCAGAAAGCTTGCTTCCCCATCCTGGGAACATGCTGAAAGGGCCTTGGACCCCCTCGAAGGGATATAGATTAAAAGAATAGAAAGAAGGAATGATTGGGGAAGTGTGACCTTGTTGATGCTTTTGGACCTCTCAGTGGCTTTAGATACCATTGACGGCTGAGGAGACTGGGGATCGGAGGCACTGTTTTGGTCCTATCCCTCAAGCAGATTCCAGATGGTGATGCTTGGGGACACCCTGCAAAAGGGAGCTTAAATTTGGCATCCTTCGGGGTGCTATCCTGTCCCGAATGCTATTTAACATCTACATGAAACCGCCTGGAGAGATCATCCGGAAGTATGGGATGGGGTGTTATCAGGACGCTTATGGCATCCAATATCTCTCCATGCCCCAGACATAAGCATCAACTAAGGAAGGCATTTCCCCTCTGAATGAAGGTTTTGAGGCAGTAATGGGCAAGATGAGGAAAAAGAAATTGAAAGTGTATCCAGATAAGACAGAAGTACTTGTTGTTGGCGGTCCTAATCTGGGTATGGAGGTTTGTCAACCGGTCCTGGATGGGGTCACAGTTCCCCTAAAGGGCTGTGTTTGCAGTTTGGGGGTGCTCCTGGTTCCTTTGCTCCAGATGTCAACTCAGATAGATGCGACGGCCAAGAGTGCCTGTTATCAGCTTCGGTTGATACGCCAGCTGTGCACTTTCCTGGAATCTGAAGACCTAAACAACTATGGTGCACTTGCTGGTAAGCTCACATCTTGACTTCTGCAATGCGCTCTACATAGGGTTACCCTTGCAGTAAGTCTGGAAACTTCAACTAATTCAAAATATGGCAGCCAGAGTGGTCACGGCAAAATCTAGAGCTGACTATATCACACCGATACTAAAGTCTCTTCCCTGGCTGCCTAGTAATTTCTGGGGACAGTACAAGGTCTTGGTTATAACCTTTAAAGCCTTTCAGCTTACTTACGGGATCCCCTTCTCCCATATAATCTCCCTCACACATTGAGGACCTCTAGTAAAACCTTAGTATTAAAAACTAGGCTCTCTGCAGTTACCCAGAGGACCTTTTCTTCTGCCACTCCCAAGTTATGGAATAGCCTCCCAGAAGAGATCCGATATATCACCAGCTTTTAAAAGCTTTAAAAAGGCCATCAAGACATATTTATTCTGGCAGACCTTTCCAGATTAACATTCCAGCAATCTCCTATTAATTTAATAAACATTTCAACAACTGCTCTAACTGCCTCACCCCTATTATTATTAATAATTGCTTTAATAATTGTTTAAGAATGTAATTGTATTTTATTGTGGATGGGAGGAATTGGGAGGGTTTGCGACACAACAATGACAAGTTGTTATTTACCAACATTTCACTGTTAACTGCTTCAATCTGTTTTTAGAAGTGGGATATAAATAAATAAAATTATTATTATTATTATTACAATGATTTAATAATAATCAAGGCAATATGAACAAATTATAATCGTGAGCAATGGCCGAATAGGAACTGCCTAAGTGTCTGATCGCTTGGAAATGGATAATTGCAGTTTAAAAGAAAGCTCTCAAAGAAAGAAATGTTGGTTCTCTGAGGTGGATCCGTAACAAGAAGATACAAGGAACACAAGAAGGTAAAAAACAACAACATTATTATTATCTCAAGAGGAGACTCAAATATTTTACTTTCGTTTTTGTGTGGGACGGAAAATCACGGAGGAAGGCTGTCCGCCATTAAAAGGCAAAGGAGGCAGCTAGGGGCTCTTAAAAAGGACTTTGAGATAAGGAACTCAGCCTTGTAACTGCCTTAAATTGGGGTGGAATTCACCCACAAATTATAAATGGAGAGTAGCCACCCTTGTCCTCCAGCCCACTAACCCCGGTCTTCTTCGATCCTCATCCCTGGCCCTTGGAATTAGAGAGGCTTCTGGCTGGAGAAAGGGGCGGGACTTTTGGCCGCAAAGGACTCTGGGGCCTGTAGTTGCAGGATGCCCCGCCCCTTCCCAGCCTCTCAGCCAATCAGTTGCAGTCGCAGTGGGTTCCTTCTGGCGACTACAAGCCCCAGTGGCCATTGCGATATGGATATGGATCCTGTCCTCTGGGGTATTAGCTGCTCCTCCTAATCTCATATCTTCTGCCAGTTTGATTAGCAGCCCTCTCTCCCTTCCTCCAAGTCCTTGATACAGATGTCAAAAGCCCCAGGGCCCAGGACAGAAACCGGTGGCACCCTCTGGCCCAGAACGGCACATGGATGTGCAATGCTCCAACACTGTCGGCCCTTCTTATACACTGATTTTTTATGCATGGATTCAAGCATCCACGGTTTGAAAAGGTTCAGAAAAGTATAAATTTCAAATATCAAACCTTGATTTTCCATTTTCCATAAGGGACACCATTTTGCTACGCCATTGTATTTAATGGGACTTCAGCATACACAGATTTTGTTATCCATGGGGGATGTTCAAATCAAACCCCAGAGTATAACAAGGGCCCACTGTGTTTTATAGGGAGGAGTAATGAGCCAGCATGGTGTAGTGGACTCTGGGAGACCTGGGTTCAAATCCTTACTCAGCCATAGAAACCCACTGGGTGGCCTTGGGCAAGAAGTCACAGTCTCTCAGCCTCAGAGGAAGACAAGAGCAAACCCACTCTGAGCAAATCTTGTCAAGAAAACCCTGTGATAGGTTCACCTGAGGGTTGTTATAAGTTGGCATCATATTGAAGGCAAACAACAACAGCAACGACAATAATAACACCTCTTTTCCTTTGGAGGAGATTCCCAAACACGCCTTGTTTCCTAGTTGGGAAAAAGAGGAGAATTCCAGAGGTTCCCGCTTCGTCTAGGAATAGGAACAACCAAATTTCCATGGAAGAGGTTTCCTAAGGCATGTGCCAGGACAGAGCGGGGAATGGCTTTTGTAGTCTTTTCCACCAATATCTTGATATTGTGGCTTGATCTGGAGAGTTTGGATTACTTGTCCTCTGCAGTTCGGCAACGTCCAGGACCCAAAAGGGCCTAGTACTGGTCTAGGACAGATGAAAAGGAGTCATACAAGATAAGGAGCTTTTCCCAGCCAGGGCAAGTCTTTTCTTCTCCCGCTTTTGCTCCAGCTGTACGGCTTCTTCACTGCATCTCATATCCCCACAGAAAGAGGACCTCCTCTTGTGTCTTTAGATAGAGAAAGGGAGAGACCTCTTGGCCTCCTGAGGTCACTGGCTGTGTTTGCAGAGTGCGCCAATGGAAATGTGGATTTCAACAGGTCCTATGAAATGGTTCCTTTGGTCTGATGCCTAAATAATTACACTATGACGATTCTGCTTTAACAGCCATGACAACACTTTAGAGAATCATAGAATCGTAGAATCGTAGAAATGTAGAGTAGGAAGAGACCGCAAGGGCCATCCAGTCCAACCCCATTCTGCCATGCAGGAACTCTCAATCAAAGCATCCCTTACAGATGGCCATCCATCCTCTGCTTAAAGACCTCCAAGGAAGGAAACTCTACTACACTCTGAGGGAGTGTGTTCCACTGTCGAAAAGCACTTAATGTCAGTAAGTTCCTCCTAATGTTAAGCTGGAATCTCTTTTCCTGGAGCTTGCATCCATTTTTCCAGGTCCTGTTCTCTGGAGTAGCAGAAAAGAAGCTTATTCCCTCCTCAATATGACATTCCTTCAAATATTTAAACAGGGCTATCATATCACCTCATAATCTTTTCCTCTCCAGATTAAACATCCCCAGCTAGTTAAGGTGTTCCTCATAGGGCATGGTTTCCAGACCCTTCATCATTTTGGTCGCCCTCCTTTGGACATGCTCCAATTTCTCAACATCCTTTTTGAATTGTGGTGCCCAGAACTGGACACAGTATTCCAGGTGGGGCCTGACCAGAGCAGAATAGAGTGAGACTATTACTACCCTTGATCTAGACACTAGACATCTATTGATGCAGCCTAAAATCACATTGGCCTTTTTAGCTGCCGCATCCACTGTTGACTCATGTTCAATTTGTGATCTACTTGGACTCCTAGATCCATTTCACATGTACTTTCATTCAGCCAGGTGTTCCTTATCCTATATCTGTACATTTCGTTTTTCTGCCCTAAGTGCAGTACCTTACATTTCTTTGTGTTGAATTTAATTTTGTTAACATTGGTCCAGCTTTCTTGTCTGTTCAGGTCATTTTGAATTTTGATCCTGTCTTCAAGAGTATTAGCTATTCCTCCTAATTTGGTGTCATCTGCAAATTTGATAAGTATGCCCCCCAATTCTGTCATCCACATCATTGATAAAGATATTGAATAGCACTGGGCCCAGGACAGAGCCCCACTGGACACCCCACTGGTCACTTCTCTCCAGGATGAAAAGGAGCCACTGTTGAATATCCTTTGGGTTTGGCCAGTCAACCAATTACAAATCCATGTAACAGTTTCCTTGTCCAGCTTGTTTCATGTTTTTGTTTTATATACTGTTTATTTGGTTAACTGCTATTAAGAGACATAGCTATAAGATTCTATGATATGGGGTGCACTATAAACCTTTTAATAAATGAGCATGTATTGCAATCCTATATATTCATATTATCAGACATAACTCCAGAGAATGTTAGCCTTTTGGATGCCAGAAGGTTCCTCTCCTTCTTCAGAGCAAGAAGCAACACTTCAGCTGCCTTCTAGAAGATAAAGCAAAAAGGCTTCCAAAAGGACTGAAGCCTTGGGCAAGTCACACTCTCTCGGCCTCAGAGGATGGCCATGGGAAACCCACTCTGAAGGAACCTGCCAAGAAAACCCCTTCAGAGACTCCCATAAGGTCACCATAAGACCTGGAAACAACTGGAAGGCAGACACCAAGAACAACATTGGGAAATAGGTGCAAGCCTTGCCTTGGGAAAGTGTAATGACTGGGCTCCAGTCAATGGAGGTCTCCTTCAGGCAGAAAAGGGAGGTTTATGCAAATGCAGAGTGACATCACTGCTACGGAAGGTGTGAATTTACCAATTAAGTTAGATAATATTGTACAAGGTAATTATAATCAATTAAGGGGGAAATTAATAATCAGATTTCTAAATGGACAAGTAAAAATGGGGAAATGTTAACAAAAATTAAAATGTTTAAAATGATGGAACTACTGAAGTTTTTATATTTATTTGAAACGATCCCAGAAATAATTCCTAGTAAAGTTTTAAAGAAAAGGGAAAGGTCAATATTAAAATGGATATCAGGGAATAAAAAAGCCAGGTTATCTAAGGCATTATTATATGAGCATCAAAGTAATGGAGGATGGGGAGCTCTATCCCTCGAATGATATTTTGAGGCGGTTCAATGGCTAAGAATGATAGAGGCAGAATATAACCATGATATAAAGTGGGTTGAATTAGAAAGACAGAGAAATCAAATGGAGAATGTCTCTATCTTTCAGGGGAAAATATGGGGGAGATATGAATTTTAAACATGAGGACACTCTGAGGGGCTGCCATTGGCTGGAATCCCAGTCCCTCCCACCATCCCTGGCCCTGATTGGATGGACTCCCCATCCCTGGGCCTGATTTGCTGGAATCCCAGTCCCTCCCACCATCCCTGGCCCTGATTGGATGGAATCCCAGTCCTTCCCACCATCCATGGCCCTGATTGGCTGGAATCCCAGTCCTTCCCACCATCCATGGCCCTGATTGGCTGGAATCCCAGTCCCTCCCACCATCCCTGGCCCTGATTGGCTGGAATCCCAGTCCTTCCCACCATCCATGGCCCTGATTGGCTGAAATCCCAATCCCTCCCACCATCCCTGGCCCTGATTGGCTGGAATCCCTGCCCCTCTCACCATCCCTGGCTGTTTTGTGTTCTGGCATCCATTTTGTGTTCCAGTGGCCATTTTGTTCCAGAACTTTCTCTGAGCCTCAGTTGAACAGAGGACTTTCTTTCTCCCTGAGGCTCCAGAGTCAGAAGGAGGCCAGGCTCCTTGGGCCAAAAGGAAGGAAGTGTGTCTCTTTTCTCAGAGGGTTTTCTTATTACACAGCTCTGCTCCTTCTGGGTTTTAAAAGGGTTCTGAAATGGGGAGGATAGTTTTAATACAAGCCTTATTATTATTATTCAGAAACATTGGGCTTTGGCTCCTAAGAGGAGGCTAGTCCCCCCAAAAAGGCCAAATGTAGCTTCTTTGGGAGGATCCAGTTTTCTTATCAATAGATTTTCAGGGAAGGAGGCAGACCAGAATAACTCATATTACCAAGAAGGAAACAAGACTTGGGTGCATCTACCCTTTTACAACCGACTCAGGCTGTATCTGCACTGAAGAAATAATCCAGTGTGAAACCGCTTTAACTCTCCTGGCTCCATATTGTGGCATCCTGGGATTTGTAGTTTGTTGTGGCATGAGAGCTCTCTGGCAGAGAATGTAAAATCCCAGGATTCCATAGCACTGAGTGGTTAAAGCTGTGTCAAAGTGCCTTATTTCTATAGTGCGGATGCAGCCTTCTTGGGAAAAGGGCGGATGATGGGGAAAAGCACAGGGGACCTCTGGAGGTTTCAGCAGATGATTTATTTATTTATGGTGAACTCATTTCACATCCAGCTACGGGGACATAACCAGGGCCCTCTCCAATTCCCCATCCTCTAATCCCCCACTACTCTAGGAAGGCATGGAGTATCTGTTGTGTAGGGGAGCTGCAGTGAATCTATGCTAGCTCCAGGGGGCTTTCGTTGGTGCAGAGGGTGGAAGGGGATACCCACCTCTGCATTGGCCCAAAGAGGCATATGTCATCTCTGTGTGTCACCAGCAGAATGCTGTTCTTTGTGTCTTTGAGTGCTGCAGGGTTTCTTGCCAAGCCAATCCTAACCCTGTCTCTTGTCTCAGGAACTCCATCTCGGCCTGTTTGGACACGGCTTTGGGCCTCTCTTGCTGGAAGTGACCAAGTGTAGGGCCACCAGGACCCCTTGACCACCTGATGGCCAACACAGAGGCCAAGCGGAGGGAGTTGGGCTCCAACAGAAAGAGGATGGAGAGGTACAACAGCTCTTTGGTGAGTCACTATCATATTAGCTTCATCTGGGTCACTTCTGGGCAAGGAAAGGAAGCAATTAATATACTGTCAGAGTTTGTCAGAGACAGTCCTGGTTAATCCTCTGTCACCTCACTTATTCAGGGGCTTTTAAAAATGTCCCAGTTGGTCTATCCTCCTCCCACTTTCCCCTTTCTCAGCTCACTTCAGTTCAGCTCAAAAGTGGGGAGAGGAGAGGAAAGAAGGAGACAGGATATGGCCCTTCCCAGGAGGCTGAACCAGAAGGAAACTGCTGTGTCTTTCCTAGCTTGTGTGATCTTCCTCAAAAACAATTTTGGCCATCTTCCCTGCCTTCTGGGTTGCTTGTCCACATGTGTCTTATTTTTCCCATCAATGAAATGTTGGAGACTATGGGAGAATGTCTCTGGATATAAATTGGGGGTGGGCCCAGTGGCCCTCAAGCCCAGAGTGCTCCCCAGAACTGCTTTATAAAAATTACATTTGCCTCCAAAATGTGGCAAGAAATGTCTAAATGCACTATAATTCTTTGGTGGCTAAATGTACTGTATGTGTTGGGATAGTTAGTATCCTAATCCATCATCAGTATCCCAGCCATGGCCTAAACTATATTGTTTATTATATTGCATATTATATTGAAAAGATTCGAGACAAACTGGATCTCAAAGGCAGTAGCTTTTTTCTTACTGACAGCATTTAAAGTTTATTTCCTGGACTGAATTCTAAAGTGATCAAATAATATTTGGAGGCACCATGTGCTTTCCTCCCCTTTTCCTTAGTCACTCTGTGGATGAGGGCTATTTTCTGTTGCAGGTGACCTTTGCGGATGTGGCAGTATATTTCACTGAGGATGAATGGAAACTGTTGACGAAGAAACAGAGACTTATGTACAGTTCTGTAATGATGGAGAATTACGAGAATGTGGCCTCTGTGGGTAAGTAACCGGAATCCACTAGCATTATGGAATCATAGAGTTTGAATAGACCACAAGGGCCATCCAGTTCAACCCACTTCTGCCATGCAGGAATACACATTCCAAGCACCATCCAGCCTCTGTTTAAAGACCTGCAAAGAAGAGAACTCCACCAAACTCTAAGGGAGTATATTCCACTGTCGAAGAGCTCTTACTGTCCCAAAGTTCCTCCTAATGTTTAGGTGGAACCTCTTTCTCTGTCGTTTGCGTCCATTGTGGTGTCTCTTTTTCTCTGTAGCAGCAAAAAGCAAGCTTTCTCCATCCTCAATACAATCCTTTCCAATATTTAAACATGGATATCATATCCGCTGTTAATTTTCTTTTCTCCAGGGTAAACATAACCAGCTCTCTAAGCTGCTACTCATACCGCTTGATGGTTTCCAGATCCTTCACCATTTTGGTTGCCCGCTTTTGGGCATGTTCCAACTTGTCAACATCCTTTTTAAATTGTGGGGCCCAGAACTGAACACAGGATTATTCCAAGTAAGGCCTGACTTGTATTGATGCAGCCTAGAATCATATTGGCCTTTTTAACTGCCGCATCACACTGTTGGCCCATGTTGAACTTGTGGTCTACTAGGAGTCCTAGATCCCTTTCAAGTGTAGTTTAATTATGATAGCAACATCCTGTAGAATATTTGAATGTGTAGTTTAGTGAGGCACTATTGCTCTCCACTTTATAAGGAATCTAAATACCCCATTGTAAACTGCCAATTGTCAGAACCAGTTTCTGTGGTTCATCCAGAATGGTACTGGTGTTTAGGGGGGATTATTAGTAGTGTAAATGCTAGTAGTTTTAAGTAGTTGGTAAGGATAGTGGGGCCTAGAAAGACTTGGGGGAAAAGAAGCAGTTGTGGAGGCTCTTAACTGACTGGTTTGTGAGTTTTGGGTGGCAGACATGCCCCAGGAGAGAATGGCATATGTGAACGGTGGAAGAAGAAGGCAAGAGGTACTTTGGCAGCTGGGCTGTTTAGGGGCTGAAGGGGGAGGAAAAAGGGGGAGTATGAAGGTAGTTAACGATGGAGGGAAAAGGTTTTGATGCTTCAGAGACTGCTTAGATGTGTTAATGGACGCTTCTGCCTGAGTTTCTCAATAAACCTTTTGGTGCAAGCGAAGGACTTTTTAATTCTGAAACTTAGTTCTGCCCCCAGATATCACACCAATTCTTGGATTTGGTGAGAAGACAGCATGGAGATTGATGCATTTCTCACCCAAATGGTACTCAGCACATCTCTGAGTATGTTTCCTACCTTTTTTTTGACCCAGCCTTTTGAGGCTCTGGAATGGCTTCTTGGGGAAAAGCCCTCCCTTGGCCCTGCAATGGCTCAGAGAGGGTCCGACAGTGATGAAATGGACTCCACTTCCCCAAAGGGATGCAATGGGATACTGAGGGGCAAAACATTATTCCTATTTTAAGGCAATACATTGTGCAATTGCCCCTGAGATCCCCTGGGGGCCAATGTGATGCCCCCAATCCCCAACAGTAGGCCATCCCTTTCTTAGAGATGTCCAAGTAGACCACAGGTTGAATATGAGTTAAATTATTTGATTTTAGGCTTCATCAGCAGAAGTATAGTGTCTTGATCAAGGGAAGTAATAGTGCTACTCTATTCTGCTTTGGTCAGGCCTCACCTGGAATACTGGGCACCGCAATTCAAAAAGGATGTGGAGAAACTGGAGCGTGTCCAAAGGAGGGGAAATAATATGGTGAAGCGTCTGAAAACTATGCCCTATGAGGAAAACCTTAGGGAGCTCGGGATGTTTAGCCTGGAGAAGAGACAGTTAAGATATGATATGATAGACCTGTTTAAATATTGGAAGGGATGTCATATTGAGGAGGGAACCAGCTTGTTTTCTGCTGCTCCAGAGACTAGAACGCAGAACAATGGATGCAAGTTACAAGAAAAGAGATTCCACCTCAACATTAGGAGGAACTTCCTGACAGTAAGGGCTGTTTGACAGTGGAACAAACTCCCTCAGAGATTTTGGTGAAGTCTCCTTCCTTAGAGGTCTTTAAACAGAGGCTGGATGGACATCTGTCGGGGATGCTTTGATTCCTGCATGGCAGAATGGGGTTGGACTGGATGGCCTTTGTGGTCTCTTCCAATTCTATGATTCTAGGCCTCTAGGAGCCAGGAGGGGAAGGCAGGATCCTAGCTCTCTGTGGACAGGAAGGGACCTCTGGGAAGAGCCAGGAGAGGGGCCTTGGGGATTGGGAGGCAGCCCCCAACCTGACAGAATAATAATAATAATAATAATAATAATAATAATAATAATAATAATAATAATAATAATAATAATAATAGCCAATGGATCGAGGTGGTATTACAATCATAAAATAACCACAAAACAATAGAATCCAATTTACACACAGTAAAACAACAAGTCGCTTAAAACTCAATTCAGGGCAAATAAAAACTTTAAAATGCACAATTGCAATCAGAAGTGGGATTTTTCCTTAAGTTCTTTACAAGAAGTCAGGTGGGTAAGCCTGCCGGAATGGATCCGTCTTAAGTGCTTTCTTGAAAGCATCCGAGGTGATAAGACGGATCTCCTCTGGCAAGTTGTTCCATAACTTGGGGGCCATGGCTGTGTACGCTCTGTGGGAAGTTCTTCTTAGCCTGACCTTTGGGTAATTAATAGATTCTTCCCAGATGTTCCGAGACTGTGGGGCGGATTGTGTAGGGAGAGGCGTTACCTCAAGTAGTTCAGGCCCAAGCCATGTAGGGCCTTAAAGGTAATAACCAACACTTTGTATTGCACCCGGAAGCTAAGTGGTAGCCAATGAAGAGATTTTAAAACTGGTGTTACATGGTCTGACCTAGATGTTCCGGTGACCAATCTGGCTGCCGTGTTTTGAACTAACTGAAGCTTCTGAACTTGGTACAAAGGTAGCCCCATGTAGAGCACTGAACTTAAGAAATGAACTTGAAATCAGGCCCTTGTTTTCATACATATTAAGGGTTCCATTTAGCAATTATGAGCAATGTCTATGAAGAGAGGAAAGGGTAACACAAAATTCCTCTTTCTCTAATGTTTCTTTTCCAACCTGAGCTTTCTTAGCTCCGTGGTTGATTCCAGAGGCCCTTTGTCACTCGAAATGCTGGAGTCTGGGAAGGACACTCCCAAGTGCTATGCTTTTAGGGGAATTTCATACTTAGCTCAAAGGATAGATCGAGGCAACAGTGACCTCTGGATTCATCCCAACTATACCAGGCCCAGAAGCACACAGAACTCCAGAGGCATTTCAAATAGGTTTTTGTGTTTTATTTAGGGGAAAATCAAAATACACGCATACACACACATATACACATATAGGTGTTCACACACACACAGAAGAACTGGGTAACAAAGATGGGAGTGGTGAATAGTATTAGGTTTTCCTAATTGTAATACATTACCTAGATGGATCTTGATCCCAATTACTGAGGGTCCAGAAAGGGGAGAGGAGTCAGTAACTCCAATGGCAAGTGCAGCTGGCGAGTGTAGTGAAGTGTTTAGCAATGTAAACCAACGGAGTGTCTGTCTGCAACTGGACTGACGCTGAAGAACAGCCAGTTGGGGCTGATATTTATACTGAAATTATTGCTTGGTGACAGAAACCGAGCATTTGAAAAGGTTTAAATTGCTTTAGGATGTTTCCTGGTGGGAAAAGAATTATCTGAAACTGAAATAAATGCAATGGGTGCTTGGTGGAAATACTTCAGCCAAAAAGGATTGTCCCATCGGCTCTTAGGTCCTTCTTGGCTCTGAATTTTGGTCCCATTCACAAGACACTGTATAGCATAGTCTGAAGGCAACACTCCCAGAGCTCAACAATAAGATAGCAGAGTACAGAAGCAAATCTCCAGATATAGGCATTGACAATGCACTGACCAGTTTCCACACTTAAAAATAACTCACAGATACAGTTGATTTCCTCCAAGTCCTTGGAGGTTTTTTAGATTGAGTTGTAATATAAAACAAATATTTACCAGCTCTCCTCTCTGACTTCCATCAACTTCACAATCTCTTCTACACCCAGCTCCAACCCACATGAATCCGCATGTGAGTTGTATACTGTATTGGTTATGAGTCATCTCCTGGTGCCACACAGCATGAAGCATCCTCCGCAGTTAGCTTGCATCATGCCATGTGCTCAGACTCAAGACTCTATGGCATTCTCACAGGAAATGATGCCACTTTTCAATTAAATAGTTTTACATATATTTAATGGAATATTTTTCAACGACCTGACTATCTGCTTCTACTGATTTCCTCATGGCAGTTCCCCTTCAATCTCTTCTTTGGTAGCTCCTATGAATAAGGATACAATCATTGTATGGATTTGGGGCATCCAGAACAGGGTCATGCTCAGGTCACTCACACCACCTTTATTAATTTAATCTCAAATAGGGATGGGTGAACATGGGGCTAAATCTTGGGGTAACTCTTTCCTCTCTTAACACTGAGATTCGGTCTTGTCTGTCATTGTCCTCCTTTACAGAAGAATTTGTCAGTCATGAGAGAGTCCACACAAGCAAGAAGTCACATAAATGCCAGCACTGTGGGAAACATTTTGCTTACAAGTCAGTCCTTGTCAAGCATATGAGAGTCCACACTGGAGAGAAGCCATACAGATGCCAGCATTGTGGGAAATGTTTTGCCTACAAGTCAGTTCTAGCCATGCATAGGAGAATCCACACTGGAGAGAAGCCATACAAATGCCAGCATTGTGTGGAATGTTTTTCTCAGAAGTCACACGTAGTGATACATCAGAGAGTCCACACAGGAGAGAAGCCATACAAATGCCAGCATTGTGGGAAATGTTTTTCTCAGAAGTCAGACCTAGTGACACATCAGAGAGTCCACACAAGAGAGAAGCCATACAAATGCCAACTTTGTGGGAAATGTTTTGCCTACAAGTCAGCCCTTGTTGTGCATCAGAAAGTCCACACAGGAGAGAAGCCACACAAATCCCAGAAATGAACTAACATTCTTTTTGTCAATAAGGAATGCAAAAAATATATTTTCAATCTAGCGGTGAAAAGAAAAAACCTTCATGATTTTGTTTGTAATGTTTGTCTGTCCATATGTCTTTTTATGTTTTAAGGTTATATTTTGTTAAGATTAGGTTTTAATTGCTAATTGTATAGATAATGACTTTGGGTTGTAAATTTGGCTGGGGATTGTGGGTGATATAGGTTAGGTAGAGGGGATTGGGATTTCTTGCAGCTGGTTAGAATAGTTATGGGAATGATAGCTTTTGCAATGTGTTAGTTGGGGGCAGGTATTTACACAAAGGGTTAGTTTCTGGGAATGGAAAAGGGGGCCTTGTTACCTTTGGGGCATAGACTGTGGGAAGTGGAGGTGGGGGCTAGGTTTGGAAGAGGGTGATGTTTTACGTTTGGGGATTTTAATATATTGTTTGTATTGGAGTGGACAGTTCTGGCTTAAAAACTGAATTTCTATGTGTTCTCAATAAAGTTCTTTGCTGTTTCAACACACTGGACTCTTTGATCCATAGAAGTTCTGAATTTGCCCAAAACTGACCCTTTCTTCTCTCCTCAGTTCTCAGCTCCATTCCCAGCCATAAGAACAGCAG
Organism: Sceloporus tristichus; assembly: GCA_016801065.1. NCBI lineage: Eukaryota > Metazoa > Chordata > Lepidosauria > Squamata > Phrynosomatidae > Sceloporus > Sceloporus tristichus. Next base: position 45,781 of record JACSCI010000097.1, on the reverse strand, counting down.
AGGCAAACACACACACACTAAGAGAGACAGAGCTATATGTACAAAGCAGAGCCTTCCCAGCCTTTCCCTCCGCAGCTTGGGCTCCATTCTGGAAGGAAGGAAAGAAGGCCGTAGTCCTTCCCTTCTTCCAAAGGCTATCAGTGGAATCAGCAGCAGGAGCAGCAAGGGCCTTACTATCCCTGCGCATGCTCAGGAGGGGCCTTTGGGCCATCTGCGCATGCACACTCTCAGCCCCTGAAGCTGTTGCCCTCGCAGCCTGTTCTGAGGGAGGGAAGTGAGGAGAGCCATTGTTCATTTGGGGGAATGGCTGGGGGGATATTCTGGAGGGGATTGGGTTGTTGTAAGAAGGAAGGAAACCCAGATCTCTCCCCCCCCAAAGAATGGCAAGGCACCTGCCAGGCCTCTTCTCCCTCTTTCCTTCCCTGTCCCTTCCTCTGGGGATTCCTTGGGGCCCAGGTACTTGGGGGGGGTTATGAGAAAAGAGGGCAGGGGGGACCCTTGGAGAGAGGCCTGACTATGGAGGGGAGGGGGATCTAAAGGTAAAAAGGGCTTTGAGGAGCCCCCTCCCTCCTGTAAAGTGGGACAGAGAAGAGACCCTCCCTTCTGATGCCTCATTTGGTGAAGAGTTTTGTGCCAAATAAAGAGCATCACACACCACAGGCTTCAATAGCATTGGAAACAGCATTTTCGGGGGGGGGGGGGGTTTTT
>JACSCI010000097.1:24923-37442 GCA_016801065.1 Sceloporus tristichus | reverse complement strand
AATGCTGGCATTTGTATGGCTTCTCTCCTGTGTGGACTCTCTGATGTGTCACTAGGTGTGACTTCCGAGAAAAACATTTCACACAATGCTGGCATTTGTATGGCTTCTCTCCTGTGTGGATTCTCCTATGCATGGCTAGAACTGACTTGTAGGCAAAACATTTCCCACAATGCTGGCATCTGTATGGCTTCTCTCCAGTGTGGACTCTCTGATGTTTCACTAGGTCTGACTTCCAAGAAAAAAATTTCCCACAATGCTGGCATTTATATGGCTTTTCCCCTGTGTGGATTCTCCTATGCATGGCTAGAACTGACTTGTAGGCAAAACATTTCCCACAATGCTGGCATTTGTATGGCTTCTCTCCTGTGTGGATTCTCCTATGCATGGCTAGAACTGACTTGTAGGCAAAACATTTCCCACAATGCTGGCATTTGTATGGCTTCTCTCCTGTGTGGACTCTCAGATGCTTGACAAGGACTGACTTGTAAGCAAAATGTTTCCCACAGTGCTGGCATTCATGTGACTTCTTTCTTGTGTGGACTCTCTCATGACTGACAAATTCTTCTGTAAAGGAGGACAATGACAGACAAGACTGAATCTCAGTGTTAAGAGAGGAAAGTGTTACCCCAAGATTTATCCCCACATTCACCCCTCCCTATTTGACTTTAAATGAATAAAGTTGGTGTGAGTGACCTGAGCATCACCCTGTTCTGGATGCCCCAAATCCATACAATGATTGTATCCTTATTCATAGGAGCTACCCAAGAAGAGAGTGAAGGGGAACTGCCATGAGGAAATCAGTAGAAGCAGATAGTCAAGCCGTTGAAAAATATTCCATTAAATATATGTAAAACTATTTTAATTGAAAAGTGGCATCATTTCCTGTGAGGCTGCCATAGAGTGTTGAGTCTGAGCACATGGCATGATGCAAGCTAACTGCGGAGGATGCTTCATGCTATGTGGCACCAGGAGATGACTCACAACCAATACAGTATACAATTCACATGTGGATTCATGTGGGTTGGAGTTGGGTGTAGAAAAGATTGTGAAGTGGATGGAAGTCAGAGAGGAGAGCTGGTAAATATTTGTTTTATATTAGAACTCAATCTAAAGAACCTCCAAGGACTTGGAGGAAATCAACTGTATCTGTGAGTTATTTTTACGTGTGGAAACTGATCAGTGCATTGCCAATGCCTATATCTGGAGATTTGCTTCTGTACTCTGCTATCTTATTGTTGAGCTCTGGGAGTGTCGCCTTCAGACTGTGCTATACATTGGCTTGTGAATGGGACCAAAATGCAGAGCCAAGAAGGACCTAAGAGCCGATGGGACAATCCTTTTTGGCAGAAGTATTTCCACCAAGCACCCATTGCATTTATTTCAGTTTCAGATAATTCTTTTCCCACCAGGAAACATCCTAAAGCAATTTAAACCTTTTTGAATGCTCGGTTTCTGTCACCAAGCAATAATTTCAGTATAAATATCAGCCCCAACTGGCTGTTCTTCAGCGTCAGTCCAGTTGCAGACAGACAGTCCATTGGTGTACATTGCTAAACACCTCACTACACTCGCCAGCTGCGCTTGCCATTGGAGTTACTGACTCCTCTCCCCTTTCTGGACCCTCAGCAATTGGGATCAAGATCCATCTAGGTAACGTATTACAATTAGGAAAACCTAATACTATTCACCACTCCCACCTTTGTTACTCAGTTCTTCTGTGTGTGTGTGAACACCTATATGTGTATATGTGTGTGTATGCGTGTATTTTGCTTTTCCCCTAAATAAAACACAAAAACCTATTTGAAATGCCTCTGGAGTTCTGTGTGCTTTCAGGCCTGGTATAGTTGGGATGAATCCAGAGGTCACTGTTGCCTCAATCTCTCCTTTGAGCTAAGTATGAAATTCCCTTAAAATCATAGCACTTGTGGGTGTCCTCCCCAGACTTCAGTATTTCGAGTGACAAAGGGCCTCTGGAATCAACCACGGAGCTAAGCAAGCTCAGGTTGGAAAAGAAACATTAGAGAAAGAGGATTTTTTGTGTTACCATTTCCTCTCTTCATAGACATTGCTCATATTGCTAAATGGAACCCTTAATATGTATGAAAACAAGGGCCTGATTTCAAGTTCAGTTCTTATGTTCAGTGCTCTACATGGGGCTACCTTTGTACCAAGTTCATAAGCTTCAGTTAGTTCAAAACACGGCAGCCAGATTGGTCACCGGAACATCTAGGTCAGACCATATAACACCAGTTTTAAAATCTCTTCATTGGCTGCCAATTAGCTTCCGGGTGCAATACAAAGTGTTGGTTATTACCTTTAAGGCCCTACATGGCTTAGGCCTGAACTACTTGAGGTAACGCCTCTCCCTACACAATCTGCCCCACAGTCTCAGAACATCTGGGAACAATCTATTAATTACCGAAAGGTCAGGCTAAGAAGAACTTCCCACAGAGCGTACACAGCCATGGCCCCCAAGTTATGGAACAACTTGCCAGAGGAGATCCGTCTTATCACCTCGGATGCTTTCAAGAAAGCACTTAAGACGGATCCATTCTGGCAGGCTTACCCACCTGACTTCTTGTAAAGAACTTAAGGAAAAATCCCACTTCTGATTGCAATTGTGCATTTTAAAGTTTTTATTTGTCCTGAATTGAGTTTTAAGCGACTTGTTGTTTTACTGTGTGTAAATTGGATGCTATTGTTTTGTGGTTATTTTATGATTGTAATACCACCTCGATCCATTGGGAATTATTATTATTATTATTATTATTATTATTATTATTATTATTATCTGTCAGGTTGGGGGCTGCCTCCCAATCCCCAAGGCCCCTCTCCTGGCTCTTCCCAGAGGTCCCTTCCTGTCCACAGAGAGCTAGGATCCTGCCTTCCCCTCCTGGCTCCTAGAGGCCTAGAATCATAGAATTGGAAGAGACCACAAAGGCCATCCAGTCCAACCCCATTCTGCCATGCAGGAATCAAAGCATCCCCGACAGATGTCCATCCAGCCTCTGTTTAAAGACCTCTAAGGAAGGAGACTTCACCAAAATCTCTGAGGGAGTTTGTTCCACTGTCAAACAGCCCTTACTGTCAGGAAGTTCCTCCTAATGTTGAGGTGGAATCTCTTTTCTTGTAACTTGCATCCATTGTTCTGCGTTCTAGTCTCTGGAGCAGCAGAAAACAAGCTGGTTCCCTCCTCAATATGACATCCCTTCAAATATTTAAACAGGTCTATCATATCATATCTTAACTGTCTCTTCTCCAGGCTAAACATCCCGAGCTCCCTAAGGTTTTCCTCATAGGGCATAGTTTTCAGACGCTTCACCATATTATTTCCCCTCCTTTGGACACGCTCCAGGTTCTCCACATCCTTTTTGAATTGTGGTGCCCAGTATTCCAGGTGAGGCCTGACCAAAGCAGAATAGAGTAGCACTATTACTTCCCTTGATCAAGACACTATACTTCTATAGATGCAGCCTAAAATCGCATTGACTTTATTAGCTGCTGCATCACACTGTTGACTCATATTCAACTTGTGGTCTACTTGGACATCTCTAAGACAGGGATGGGCTACTGTTGGGGATTGGGGGCGTCACATTGGCCCCCAGGGGATCTCAGGGGCAACTGCACAATGTATTGCCTTAAAATAGGAATAATGTTTTGCCCCTCAGTATCCCATTGCATCCCTTTGGGGAAGTGGAGTCCATTTCATCACTGTTGGGCCCTCTCTGAGCCATTGCAGGGCCAAGGGAGGGCTTTTCCCCAAGAAGCCATTCCAGAGCCTCAAAAGGCTGGGTCAAAAAAAAGGTAGGAAACATACTGAGATATGTGCTGAGTACCATTTGGGTGAGAAATGCATCAATCTCCATGCTGTCTTCTCACCAAATCCAAGAATTGGTGTGATGTCTGGGGGCAGAACTAAGTTTCAGAATTAAAAAGTCCTTCGCTTGCACCAAAAGGTTTATTGAGAAACTCAGGCAGAAGCGTCCATTAACACATCTAAGCAGTCTCTGAAGCATCAAAACCTTTTCCCTCCATCGTTAACTACCTTCCCACTCCTCTCTTTTCCTCCCCCTTCAGCCCCTAAACAGCCCAGCTGCCAAAGTACCTCTTGCCTTCTTCTTCCACCGTTCCCATATGCCATTCTCTCCTGGGGCATGTCTGCCACCCAAAACTCACAAACCAGTCAGGTAAGAGCCTCCACAACTGCTTCTTTTCCCCCAAGTCTTTCTAGGCCCCACTATCCTTACCAACTACTTAAAACTACTAGCATTTACACTACTAATAATCCCCCCTAAACACCAGTACCATTCTGGATTAACCACGGAAACTGGTTCTGACAATTGGCAGTTTACAATGGGGTATTTAGATTCTTTATAAAGTGGAGAGCAATAGTGCCTCAGTAAACTACACATTCAAATATTCTACAGGATGTTGCTATCATAATTAAACTACACTTGAAAGGGATCTAGGACTCCTAGTAGACCACAAGTTCAACATGGGCCAACAGTGTGATGCGGCAGTTAAAAAGGCCAATATGATTCTAGGCTGCATCAGTACGAGTCAGGCCTTACTTGGAATAATCCTGTGTCCAGTTCTGGGCCCCACAATCTAAAAAGGATGTTGACAAGTTGGAACATGCCCAAAAGTGGGCAACCAAAATGGTGAAGGATCTGGAAACCATCAAGCCCTATGAGGAGCGGCTTAGAAAGCTGGGTATGTTTACCCTGGAGAAAAGAAAATTAACAGCGGATACGATATCCATGTTTAAATATTGGAAAGGATTGTATTGAGGATGGAGCAAGTTTGCTTTTTGCTGCTACAGAGAAAATGGACGATAATGGACGCAAACCACAGAGAAAGAGGTTCCACTTAAACATTAGGAGGAACCTTGGGACAGTAAGAGCTCTTCAACAGTGCAATATACTCCCTTAGAGTTTGGTGAAGTCCTCTTCTTTGGAGGTCTTTAAACAGAGGCTGGATGGTGCTTGGAATGTGTATTCCTGCATGGCAGAAGTGGGTTGAACTGGATGGCCCATGTGGTCTATTCAAACTCTATGATTTCATAATGCTAGTGGATTCCAGTTACTTACCCACAGAGGCCACATTCTCATAAGTCTCCATCATTATATGATTGTACATAAGTCTCTGCTTCTTCGTCAATAGTTTCCATTCATCCTCAGTGAAATAGACCGCCACATCCGCAAAGGTCACCTGCAACAGAAAATAGCCCTCATCCACAGAGAGACTAAGCAAAAGGGGAGGAAAGCACATGGTGCCTCCAAATATTATTTGATCACTTTAGAACTCAGTCCAGGAAATAAACTTTAAATGCTGTCAGCCAGAAAAAAGCTACTGCCTTTGAGATTCAGTTTGTCTCAAATCTTTTGAATATAATATGCAATATAATAAACAATATAATTTAGGCCATGGCTGGGATATTGATGCTGAATTAGGATACTGACTATCCCAACACATACAGTACATTTAGCCACCAAAGAATTATAGTGCATTTAGACATTTCTTGCCACATTTTGGAGGCAAATGTCATTTTTATAAAGCAGTTGTGGGGAGCACTCTGGGCTTAAGGGTCACTGGGCCCACCCCCTATTTATATCCAGAGACATTCTCCCATAGCCCCCAACATTTCATTGATGGAAAAAACAAGACACATGTGGACAAGCAACCCAGAAGGCAGGGAAGATGGCCAAAGTTGTTTTTGAGGAAGATCACACAAGCTAGGAAGGGCACAGCAGTTTGCTTTTGCTTCAGCCTCCTGAGAAGGGTCATATCCTGTCTCCTTCTTTCCTCTCCTCTCCCCACTTTTGAGCTGATAGGCTGCAAACTCAATTGCACTCAGGAATTGAAGTGAGTTGAGAAAGGGGGAAAGTGGGTGGAGGAGAGATCAACCGGGACATTTTTAAAAGCCCCTGAAGAAGTGGGGTGACAGAGGACTAACCAGGACCCCTCTCTGCCAAACTCTGATTTTATGTGATTTGCTTCCATTCAGCAGTGGCACAGATGAAGCTTTTAGGATAGTGACTCACCGAAGAGTTGTTGTACCTCGGCATCCTCTTTCTTTTGGAGCCCAACTCCCTCCGCTTGGCCTCTGTGTCGGCCATCAGGTGGGTAGGGGTCCTGGTGGCCCTGCACTTGGTCACTTCCAGCAAGAGAGGCCCCAAAGCCGTGTACAAGGAGTCTGAGATGAAGTTCCTGAGAAAAGGGACCAGGGTTAGGATTGGCTTGGCAAGAAACCCTGCAGCACTCAAAGTCACAGAGAACAGCATCCTGCTGGTGACATATGCACTTCTCAAATATCTCCTTTGGGCTGATGCAGAGGTGGGCATTCACTTCCTCCCTCTGCATCAAACAAAGCTCCCTGGACCTAGCATAGATACACTGCAGCTCCCCTACACAACAGATACTCCATGCCTTATTAGAGTGATGGGGATTAGGGCATGGGAAATTGGAGAGGGCCTTGGTTATGTCCCCGTAGCTAGATGTGAAATGGTTGCATCATTTGTTGAAACCTCCTGACCTCCCCAGTTACCTTCAGAGGAAGATGTCTTCATTTTGCTTCTCACTACATAAACACAGCTGGATGTTTCTTCAATACCTCACATCCAACACTCACACTATGCATGGAATGGCCATGTGGGATTGCTTCCACAATTTTATGGGAGGACCTATGTCAGTGAACGGCCATTTGTACCCTGGTTCCACCTGGAGAATAGAGGGTTCTGCTGGGTCAGTTTGTCTGGCCTGGTGGTTCGTCATTCTCCCAATGGCTCACTCTCTCAGCTGCAACCTTTCCACACAATCCTGGACTGAAACATTTAAACAAAGGTACTCTTCCTGCACCAGGAATAAGGGCCTACCTTCAGTGCAAAGACCCAGAAAGGGCTCTTCTGAAGTCCTTTATGGCCGGAGCTTCCCTGGGTCAGAGGCCGTCTCCTCAGCCGTAGAGAAGGGTTGCTCTGAGTGCGAAGGAGAAGAAGGTCCAAGGGCTGAGGGAGGGAAGGCAATGGGGAAAAGGTCAGTGCCAATGGCCATGGAGGGCAGAAGGTGACAATGCCTAGGAAACTCCTCTGAGTCCCAGCCATTCTAGGAATGAGTGGCAGGAGTGAGTCCAGGGGGTTGATGGGGTCTCCTTTCCCAAAGGGGGAGGCAAGGAGCGGTGGACCCTCCCCAGCTAGGGCCCAAAAGGAGGGTCTCTTCCTCACCTCTCTCTCCCAGCCCCCAAAGCCCAGCCTCCCCACTGGCCCTGAGTCCCTGCCTCCCCTTCCTCAGACCCCCACAGGCCCCTTCCTTCCTTCCTTCCTTCCTTCCTTCCTTCCTTTGCCCCAAAATGGAGGGCCTGAGGCACAAAGGGACACACTGACTTCCTTTTGGCCCAAGGAGCCTGGCCTCCTTCTTGCTCTGGAGCCTCAGGGAGAGAAAGAGGAGCCTCTTGGTTCAACTGAGGCCTCAGAAAAGGTTCCGGAACATTATTTCCCACAGTCAAAAGTAGCACAAAATGGTCGCCAGAACAGAAAATGGCCACCTCTGCCTCAGTTAGCAGTTTGAGGCCTTCAGGGAACCCAAAATGGAGGATGAAAGGATCCCAAAGTCAGAAGGGACCTCAAACAGGATTTCTGATCCTAAAGAAAGGTTTTCCTGATGGCACCCGATGGCTGTGAGAACAGAAAAAGTCTCCAAACAGGACTTCCAAACCTAAACAACACCTAAACATTTTCCTGATGCTATTAAAAGGAGGAACCCTGCTTAATTATAATCAATAGTGAGATATATTATTAATATTAAGAGTGCCCATCGTCCACAACCCAGCTCAGGTCTTGACTGCTCAGGGAGGCCAGTCCAGCTGCAGGTGGCCCTCCGTCCATCCGTCCGTCCTCCTTTCCTCCTGCATTCCTCCTCTTTTCCTCAGCATCAGCCCCTTTCCCAAGAAGGCTGCATCCGCACTATAGAAATAAGGCACCTTGACACCGCTTTAACTGCTCAGTGCTGTGGAATCCTGGGATTTTACCTTTTGGACATTTAGCCTTCTCTGCCAGAGAGCTCTCATGCCACAATGAACTACAAATCCCAGGATTCCATAGGATGGAGCCAGGAGAGTTAAAACGGTTTCAAATCGGATTATTTCTGTAGTGTAGATACAGCCTAAATCAGTTCTAATAGGGTGGAAGCACCCAATTCTTGTTTTTAGCCTCCTAATAATATTTTCCTTTAAAAAATAAATCGTTTGTTTTAGTCTCTAATCCTTATTTTTGTTGTTCTTGTTTGTTTCTATGTTTGTGTGTTTCATTCTTGGTAATAGGAGTTATTCTGGTCTGTCTCCTTCCTTCTTGCCTGAAAATCTATTAATAAGAAACCTCCCAAAGGAGCCACTCTTGGCCTTTTTGGGGGGACTACCCTCCTTTTAGGAGCCAAAGCCCAATGTTTGTGAAGAAGAAGAATAAGGCTTGTATTAAAACTATCCTCCCCATTTCTGATCCCTTTTAAAACCCATGTTCCCCAGAAGGTGCAGAGATTTGTAATAAGAAAACACTCTCAGAAAAGAGGCACAAAAGAGACACACTTCCTTCCTTTTGGCCCAAGGAGCCTGGCCTCCTTCTCTCTCTGGAGCCTCAGGAGAGAAAGAGAAGCCAATGGTCAGTTCAACTGAGGCCTCAGAGAAGGTTCCAGAAGATTATTCCCAACAGTCACAAGCAGCACACAAAATGGCCACCAGAATACAAGGAGGCTGCCTCTGCCTGAGTAGTACATACTCTAAGGAGATGATTATTATAAATAACAAAATATAACTGAAATATAAGTCCTACAAGATATTAAGGATCTTGCAGATACAATATTTGTAAGTATATAATATTCAATTCATACAAGCTATTAAAAAATAAACCTAAGCGTCCAATTCTGAGACTAACTTCCAAGATCCGCTCTTTCACTCTCTCTCTCGATCTCCAACCGACACAATTCCCCCAACTGTCTCTTGGTCTCTCAGGCCTTATATCTCCTTCTCACGGAAGCTTCCAGAAGAACCTTCATCTTGCTCTCTGATTGGTCAAGAGAGCCTTCCATAGCAGTGATGTCATTCTGCATTTGCATAAACCTCCCTTTACTGCCTGAAGAAGACCTCCATCGACTGGAGCCCAGTCATGACACTTTCCCAAGGCAAGGCTTGCCCCTATTTCCCAACGTTGCTCTTGGTGTCTGCCGTCCAGTTGTTTCCAGGTCTTATGGTGACCTTATGGGAGTCTCTGAAGTGGTTTTCTTGGCAGGTTTCTTCAGAGTGGGTTTCCATGGCCATCCTCTGAGGCTGAGAGAGTGCAACTTATTATTGTTGTTGTTGTTGTTGTTGTTTATTTCTATAGTGCTGTAAATGTACACAGTGCTGTACATACAAATGGTCAAGTCAATAAAAATAAAACCCGCCAATCTACAAAATATGTATAAAATAATATAAAATAGAATTGGTTAAAATAAGCAAGCAACAATTAAAAACATCAACATCAACATGAGGGACGTTTTCGCCATGCTTCTGGGAAGCGAGCGGAGGACACCTCATCTTATGGCGTTATATTGACCCAGGGGTCCCACAAAACATGGCGGAAATGTCTCTCACATCCTAAGATCACGAAAAGACCCCAGACATTTTTGACCGCTGTGGGTTACAGAGAAGTCCCTGATGCATGGAGCCGTGGGTCATGCTTTGCCCACCACATTTTAACCTGAAAGGGAAGCCCAGGTGGGATGGGGAGAATCTGGTGTCACTTTTAAGGCATGTATTATTTAAGCATGAGCTGTTTTGCATCATTTCAAATGAGTATTTTTATTTCTTGCAACATACTAGGGCCCAGGGCAGTTCACCAATGCTCCCAGAAAGGGATTTCGGAGAGGACTACTTTGGGTTCTTGGTGGGAAGAAGCAGTTGTATTCCATGGGCACAAAAGGAAGGTCCCAGAAGGTCCAATGCTTCAGACAGCGACTCCTCCCCAACCGCAGAGGCCCTGCTCCTAGGTTTCTGGCCTCTCAGCCTGGACAGACATGGCTTCTTTCCCAGGGAGCTCTCCATTCGGCCTCCCTCTCTCCCCTCCCAAAATGGAGGACAAAAGAAGGTTCTGGCTACTAGGGTTAACATGACTCTCTTCCACAAAACTCCAGACGCAAGTCTACAAAAGCATATGCTACAACTTTTTTCACTCCGTTAGTCTCAAAAGTGCTACAAGTTCCCTTAGGATACTGATATTCCTGAATAACATGGCTTATGGTTGAATCTGCACTGCAGAATTCATGCAGTTTAAAACCGTTTTAACTGCCATGGCTCAATGCTATGGGATTCTGGGATTTGTAGTCTCTTTTCACACTAGAGCTCCCGAGAGAGGCTACAGAGCTCACAAAACTACAGATCCCAGATCTCCATAGAATTGACCCATGGCTGTTAAAGCAGTGTTGAAATGAATGATTTCTGCAATGCAAATTAAACCTCTGTCTCTGAATCATAGCCCTTTGGAAGAGACCTTCGCAAAGGTGAGTCCCCCTTGACTTCTATGGGGCAGAGAGGGAGGGAGGGAGAAAAGCCCCAAACATCATGAGACAAAGAGGGATTCCTATTCTAGGGACCATATCCAGAGGTTGCTATGATGGCCAGACCATACAGCAAACCACAATAAGACCCACAATCCACAAAACAGGGATACCTTTAGTGGCCAACCAAAATGCACAAAATAAATAAAACAAGCTTTTGAGGCTCAACTGGGTTCTTCATTGGGAAAAAGTGTTAAACGTCAAACAGGAGAAAGGTATCACAGTTTTGTGGATTTTGGAGGTTATTGTTTGCAGTGTGGCCAAAAAAAACCTTCTCCTGGATATGATTTCTAGATTTCAGGATTCTGTACTTTTTAAACTTTATTGCTAAAGAAAATACCATATAGGACCAACAACAATAACACAGGTACAATTAAAAGACTTGACAAATACAAATATTCACAAGCAACAAAACTTGTAAAAGATACTAAATTACATCCAAATTCACCATACATCCAACCTCAGATTCCACAACAAACTAAAAGACGTCCAAAGTGTATGTTCTTTGCCGTGTCTTTGTTTTCTTTTTATCCGTTGTATACCCTTCAGTCTTCCTTTCTTTTTTTGATATAGTCCAGCAATTTATCCCAGTCTTTTCTCAATCTATACATTTTAGTTTTGTTTTTGTAAGATCCTTGTGAGTTTATCTGCTTCCAATGCATCAAATAGTCTTAACAGCCCTTCGTCTACTTCAGGAACTTTTGTTTGTCTCCATTCTTTTGCTAGGGTCATCCTTGCTGTTGATAAAGATAAAACAGTACTCTACCATACCTGGGCCCCAAGGAATCCCCCAAGGAGGGGACAAGGACGGAAAGACGGAGAGGAGGCCTGGCAGGCCCCCTGCCTTTCTTTGGTGGAGAGAAGGGGGCTTCCTTCCTTCTTATAACCCCCAAGGGCCCCCCAGAAGACCCTCCAGCCATTCCTCCGAATGAAGGAGGGCTCTCCCCACTTTCCTCCCTCCCAACAGACTGTGAGGGCAGCAATGGCTTTAGGGGCTGAGACTGTGCATGCACAGATGCACCCAAAGGCCCCCTCCTGAGCATGCGCAGGGATCACCAGGGTCTTGCTGCTGCTATTTATTCTGCTGGCAGCCTTTGAGGGAAGGGAAAGACTGTGAGGGGTGCAGCAGCTTCCCTTTCCTTTCTTCTTTCCTTCCTTTCTTCTTCTGAGGAGACATGGAGGATGCCGGAATGCAGCACAAGGTAAGGAGATGGATTCAGGAGGGAAAGACAGGGAAGGAAGGGTCTGCTTTGTTTATATATACCTCTATCTGTCCGTGTGTGTGTGTGTGTGTGTGTGTGTGTGTGTTTGCTTCTTATGGCTGGGAGGACTGAAGAGAGAAGAGTCAGTTTTGTGCAAATTCAGAACTTCTGTAAAACAAAGAGTCCAGTGTGTTGAAACAGCAAAGAACTTTATTCAGAACACATAGAAATTAAGTGAGAACTGCCCACCCCAAGTCAAAGAATACATTAAAACCCGAAAACCTCAAACCCCACCCTCTTCAAAATCTACCCCCCCCAACTCCAATCCCCACAGTATATGCCCCACAGATAACAAGGCCCCCTTTGCCATCCCAAGAAACCAGCCACTTTCTGTTAATACCAGCCCCAGACTTTATTCAGTCAACATCCCACACATTGTAAAAGCTATCATTCCTATAGCTATTCTTGACAACTGAAACAAATCCCAGGCCTCCTATCTAGCTAACCTGTACCACAATTTATAATCCCCAACAAAATGTATATCCCAAAGCAATGATCTATACTAACAGCAATTGAAACTAAACTTAACGAAATATAACCTTAAAACATAAACAGACACATGCACTAACAAACCACAGAAATATGGACAGACAAACGTTACAAACAAAATCATAAGGGATTTTTTCACTCCTGGATTTTCTGTATTCCTTCTTGATAAAAATAATGTTAGTTATGC
>JACSCI010000096.1:9391-19504 GCA_016801065.1 Sceloporus tristichus | reverse complement strand
TTTGTGCTTTCTAGCTTTAGAAGCTTACTATTCGATAAGGTTATCCATTCCTTTAAGTAGTTTATAGCGCAGGCTTCAAAATATAACTTCAAGTTTGGGAGGGCAAAACCACCTCTTTCTTTTGCATCGTACAAAATTTTTATTCTGATCCTCGGTTTTTTCCCAGACCATACAAAGTCTGCTAGTTGCTTTTGCCAATCTTTGAATATTTTTTCATTTTTAATGGTGGGTATTGCTTGAAATAAAAATAATAATTTGGGGAGCACAAACATCTTAACTGCAGAAATTCTACCTAGTAACGAAAGATTTATTGTTTGCCAATTCTTCATGTCTTTTTTAATTTCTGCCCATTTACTCTGATAATTATTCTTGAATAAATTAGAGTTTTTATTAGTTAACATTACCTCCAAATATCTCACCTTATCTGTAATTTTAAAACCAGTTCTCTTCATTAGACTATTTTGATCGTTTTTATCCATATTTTTTGTGATCACAGCTGATTTTTCTATGTTGATTTTTTCAAAGTTTTTTAAATGTTGTAACAATTTGTCACAGCTTGTCACAGGGTCCTCTAGTGTGATCACAATATCATCAGCGTAAGCTCTGACTTTCAAGCATTCCCCTTTAAATTTCACTCCTGTGATTTCGTTATCCTCCCTCAAATTAATTAACAAAGATTCTAATACCAAGATAAACAATAGGGGGGATAAGGGGCATCCCTGTCTGGTACCTCTAAACAGCGAAATTGGATCTGTCCTCTGATCATTAATTATGACTCTTGCAGATTGTGTAGTATATACAGATTTTATCCAATTCACAAATCTTTAACCGGCTTTTAACCGATTCAATGTAATAACAATAGAAGACCAGTTCAGAGAATCAAAAGCCTTCTCAATATCCAGGAAGATCAGAGCCAGTCTTCTTTCATTATGCCAATCATAATGTTCTATCACATTTAGAATATATCTTAAGTTGTCTTTCAGTTGTCTTTTTGGGAGAAAACCGCACTGATCTTCCTGGATTATTGTTAACAACACCCTTTTCAATCTATTTGCCATCACATCTGCAAAGAGTTTATAATCCACGTTTAGCAACGAGATCGGTCTGTAGTTCTTTAAGTACTGGTGATCTTTTCCTTCTTTCGGGATCAGGATGATGTTGGCTTCCTCCCACGTTGATGGCATGGTATCTCCATTGATCGAATTCATCACTTCAAGCAGATGTTTACCTATTTCCATTTCAAAAGTTTTATAGAATCTAGCTGTGAAGCCGTCTGGCCCTGGTGCCTTGCCAGGCTTCGCTCGTTGTATCGCCTCTTTCAACTCCTTCAAAGTGATATTCCTGTTTAATTCTGCAATCTGCTCCTCTTTCAGTTCCGGGAATGGACATTTCTGTAAATATTTCTCTACATCTGCTTTAGAAATAGGTGTCTTTTTGAACATACTAGTGAAATAGTCAAATGTTGCTTTTGTGATACTCTTTGTATCTGTAAAGAGTTTAACTCCATCTGTAATTTTAGAAATTGATTTTTTCTCTTTAATTTTACATATTCTTTGGGCTAGCCACTTTCCTGGTTTGTTTACATGTTGAAAGTGTTTAATTTTAGCATTCTTCATCATGTTAGCCAAATCCTGTGCATTTTGCATATTATATTGTTTCTGTAACAGCTTTATTTCTCTTAATATCCTGACATTTTCTGGATTTTGCTTTAATTCTCCTTCCTTCTTGATTATTTGCTCAGTAATTAGTTTTATATTATGTCTTCTTTTAAGTAGTATCTCATGGTGTTTTTTAATAAAGAAACCTCAGAGAACAGCTTTAAAGGCTGCCCAAACTGTTTTTACATCTGTGCCTTTATTCAGGTTCTCTGCAAAGTAATTACTAATGGTTTCTTTAGCTTGTTGCACTATTTTGGGGCAAGAAAGTAAATAGTCTTGTAATTGCCACCGAAATTCCGTACATTCCTTCCTCATAGTCAACCCGACAGGACTATGATCCGAGTACGATTTCGTCAAGATTTCCACTTTATTCACCATTGGCGCAAGTGATTTTGAAATGAAAAACATATCGATTCTAGAAAAAGTTTTAAATCTGTCTGAAAAGAAAGTAAACTCACGTTTGTCTCCATGCTTATATTGCCAAGTTTCAACTAATGACATTTCCTTTATTATTTTAAAACAGGAAGCCGGCAATTTGCCTTGGTTTTCTTTGATTGCTTTAGAAGACATCCTATCTTTAATTGGGTCCATTACCCCATTCCAGTCACCACAAATTATAATTTCTTTATTACAAAATTCTTGCATTGTCTCATTTAATTTCTGATAAAATCTTGCCTTCCCATTGTTTGGGGCATATAATGCCACCAAGAGAATGTTTCTTTCCTTTAATTGGATCTCTATTCCTACATAGTGACCTTCATTGTCACAAAAAAGTTGCTTAGAAGTCAGTTTGTTTGATACATAAATGACCACGCCCTTCTTTTTTTGTTTATTCGCTGAAACATAATATGTCCCCAATTTTTTGTTTCTCAACAGTCTTTCATCCTTTTGTCTTATGTGTGTTTCTTGTAGACATAGAATCTCGTAATTCTCTTTACCGAGAAGGTGAAAAACTTCCTTTCTTTTAGTTTTATTATTTAGTCCATTAATGTTCCAAGATAAGATTCTTATCTTTTGATCGAAATAAGGCATTGTCTGTTCCTGTTCTAAGTTTATTTAGCCTTAGTCTTCTTACGTTTCCTTCTTGGCTTACTTTTAATTTCTTCAAAACTAGCCTCCAGATCTATTGTTTTTCCAGGTTGTTCTTCTAACCTTTCATCTGTTCCTTCGTCCTCATCAGGTTCGGAAAGTTCCGAGCCTTCCTCTTCCTCTCCTTCTTTATCATCTGAATCTGGAAACTCCTGTAGCTCTTTATCATCCGTTTTCTTAAGATGTTCCTCCCCTTTTTTGAGTTCCTCTGATCGTCCATCTTCACTGTCCTCTTTGTCCATCTTTTTATTACTCTCTATTTCCTTCCCATGCCGCTTCCAGAATTCTTTGGCTTTAAAGGTTGAATTCAGTTTAATCCATCTCTGTTTAAAGAAAACCGAAATTCCTTCCAATTTCTCCCATTTGTACATAACATTATGTCTGATTAAGTGATTTGTCAGAAATTTATATCCCTCCCGTTTTTGAAGAATCCTTCTCGGGACATCTTTGTAAATTTTGATCTCGCAGTCCTCTATAATCATTTTTTCCTGATAGCTAGTTAGTAAGAGTTGTTCTTTTACATTTTGTCTTAGAAAATATAAAACAATGTCTCTGGGAAGGTCTTTATCTCTAGCAATTTTGGAGTTGATTCTATAGATTTTGTCGGTGCTCCAGCTTAACTCCTGAACTGAGATGTTCATGTACTCTGCCAAAGCTGGAATCAACCGATCATATAAGTTTTCTCCTCTTACCTCTTTAAGACCTCTTAATTTCAAACAATTTTGTCTCATCCTTTGATCATCCAAGGCTCTTGAGTCCAAGAATTTTTCCCTGTCCGAGTCCTGATTTGTTTTGATTTCCTTTACCATTTCTTCCATAGAGTCTGTTCTGTCCTCCAGTTTTTGAACTCTAGAGCTAACATGACCAATCTCTTTAGTTATAGTTTCCAAAGATTGTTTAAATTCCTTCATTTCAGACCTGAAATCCTTCTTAATGTCAGCCCTCAGAGTCTTTATTTCCCTTACAAGGTTTTGTTCCATGTCCAGTCTCAGTTTTTTAATTTCCTCCAACACTGAAGATTTTTCTTTTTCTTTTTCTATTGAGTATCTCCTCTGGGAGTAATTAGAGGAAAAAAGCTGGGTTGCAGCTGCTCCTTTTCTTGCAGCTGTAGCCATTTGGCCTTGAGAGCTGCATGTCTTTAAGTGGTAGAATTAAAGTTACAACTCTCTTAGTATATTGGAAACTATATTTTAATTTCACTGTTGTTACTTAATAGTCCAGGTTGATAACCTATGTTCTCATTCTTTTATTTCCTCAAATACGATAGATTTGTCCTTTCCAGCCAGCAGTTCCCAAACTAAGTAACTATTTCCAAACAGTCAAAGAAGGGAGTTTGTCTGGGAAAAGGAGAACTTACTTTCCTTCAAAGTTCATCCGGCTTGTATTTCCCAAGCTGAGAAGGTTTTGAATTTCTTAATAAATGTATCTAATACACTACTTTCTCAATTCCCCTCTGCCTCTATTCTCACAGGCAGAATAATAAGTTCCAATAGTCAACATTCAAAGTTCCCCTCAGTCTCTTCTCTCATAAGGAGCTTAAAAGTTCCAAACACTCAAGAAGGGGAGTTTGTCAAAAACAATGGAAGCTTTTTTTTTCCTTCAAGGTTTAACAGTCTTGTAATTCCCAAACTGCAAAGGGTTTAAGTTTCTTGTTACATGTGTCTAAGTCAACAATAGCAACAATGTTCCTCAAGCTCATTACTCATTAGCAAGATAAGCAGTTCCAATAAACAACACTCACTTTTACCCTCAAGCTCTTCTTTTCACAAGCAAATTAAGAAGTTCCAGGCGGTGAGGGAGGGGAGTTTGCTTGGGAAAACAAAAAAAGAGTACTTCGTTTCCTTCAGGGTTCCACAATCCTTTGATTTATCAACTAATAAGGTTTTAAATTTCTTATTACATATGTCCAATAAACCACATTCACATTTCTCCTCTGACTCTTTTCTATATAGAATTCTGGTTATCAAATTGAGTAATGAGCAGTCCAAACTCCTTCCAGACAAGAAAAGAGGGGAATACAGTGGTGCCTCGGGTTACGAAAGTAATTCGTTCCGCAGCCGCTTTCGTAACCCGAAAAGCCTTCGTAAGCCGAATTGCCATAGGCGCTAATGGGGAAAAGCCGCGATTCCGTGCGAAAAAGCCGAAAAAAGCACCAAAAGTTTTTTCGTAACCCGAAAAAACTTTCATAACCCGGAACAATAATTCCCTATGGGATTTTTTCGTATCCCGAAAATTTCGTAACCTGGGTATTTCGTATCCCGAGGTACCACTGTATAAGCTATCTCTACCTGCTTGTGTTTTGTTGTCTTGGGAGGCTTAAAGTTAGTAGAGTCCTTTCTCCCTTATCTTCATCCCAGTTATTTAGGGACCAGAGTATTTCAGTTAGTTGCTTTATTGGCATAAAAGCCTGAAGCTCTTAAAACAAAGTTTGGTGCAGGCGTTTGTGCCCAAAAGGCTGCTACCGCGCCGCTGGGTTTTTCAGCTCAGGCTTCAGACTGAGCTATCTCCACGGCTCCTCGGCTTGCCTCGCCCCCTCCTCCTCCTCTTCTGCCAAACTGGGGCTGGTCGCCTTTCAGAGCCTCTGCGGGCTCCCCACCGAGACCCCTATTTCTGGGGGAATTGAAGCTGCTTTGGGGTCCGTCAGAGTGATAAATTGGCCCCGCTCTTAACGCAGCACCACTGCACGGAGCGAGCGTTCCCCGGAGCACCACAGGAGCGCTCCTTCTCACCTCCACACCAAACCAGGAAGTCAATCACCCACTGACCACAATTCTCTGCATGGAATAGAATTTGCTGGAAATACAAAACGCAGAACAACAGTGATTCAATAAAACAGTGATGAAAAACAGGAAAGAGAAAACCAGCAGCAGGGAATAAATCTATGGCCAACTTCTGGCAGAGTTATGCCAGAGACTCCTAGAGAGAACATATCAGTCAAAACCTCAAATAATCAAATCCGCAAAAGTCAAAGCTGCAAACTTGGAGGGCCAACTGTACTCCATAAAGCTAAAAAGCAGCTTCATATCTTTTTTGTGTTAGAAAAGGGAAAAGTGTAAAATGACTGTGTATCTTGCAGGTATTAAATTGGCATAGAATTTGGTGGAGAAGGCGAATTCCAAATAGGTGTGTCTGTGAGTGTGTGTGTGCACCTGTCAACTTATGGTGACCCCATGAATTTCATGCGTCTTCATAGGCAAGGAAAGACTCAGCCATGGTTTTGCTAATCCCTTCCTCTGAAATATAGCCTTCAGCACCTGACCTTGGTTGGCAGTCTCCCATCCATTACTACCCAGGGCTGACTCTGCTTAGCTTCTAAGATCAAATGGGCATTGGTGCCTTCAAAGTTTTTAGGCCAAATACACCTACACTACAAGCGCATTCCCACAACTCTTGTGCAGCTGCTGTGTCTTCCCAGATACAGACACATCTTGGAAATCCTTGAGTGAAAGGGCAATAGATGGCATTACGGAGAGCATCACTTTCATCAGACCCAACATGGACCCCTAAGCCTCTTCCTCATGTACTGAAGATAGACAAAATAGAATGGGAAATGGCCATAATATAGCCATAGTTCAGCATGTTTCCATTTCATTAACTTCAAAAGGAATCATTAATGATGCATTTGGGGCCTATAATTCTATGTGTACTAATCTTGGAGAAGCAAAATAAACCATAGGTTTGGACCACAGATGTGTCTCCAAAGGAATCAATGGGATCCTTAACTGGATCCTACAAAATAAATCTCTCTTACAATGCCACCATTTTTATTTCCTAGCAGCCACTCAGGCATCTTACAAGTTCAACATGTTTAATTTAAAAACAGCATCAAAGAGGAAGAGAGGGGGCAAACCCAACTTCGAAAGACCCATTTAGGATTAGGACAATTAAAGGAGCCCTTATATATCACCTATAATAGTATTATAATAGCTATTGCCTCCACCTTTTTTCCATTCTGATCTCAATCCACAATCATTTAATTGTGTGTGCGTGTGTATGTGTGTGTCTATATGCATGTGTGTGTGTGTGTGCGCGCGCATATGATCTTACAACACTGTACTCCAAGTATCTGAGAAAGGCTGTATCTGCACTGCAGAAATAATCCAGTTTGGCACCACTTCGACTACCATGGCTCAATGCTATGGAATCCTGGGAAATGTAGTTTGTTGTGGCACCAGAGCTCTCTAACAGAGAAGGCTAACACAAAACTCACAAAACTACAATTCCCAGAATCCCATAGCACTGAGCCAGGGCAGTTAAAGTGGTGTCAGATGAGATGACTTCTGCAGTGCAGATGCAGCCGAAATGAATCACAACCCACAGAAGCTGATGCTGAAATAAAACCCTGAAGTCTTTACTTGCTTTGTTGTTCTTAGCTGCCTTTGACTCACAGCAATGCTGTGGATGAACCACCTCCAAAGCCCTCGGTCCTGCATTGCTCTGCTCAGGTTCCCTTGATTCAGCCCCATAACCTCCTGAATTATGTCTAGCCATTTGGCGTGCGCCCTTCCTCTCTTTCTACTCCCTTATACCTTTCCTAGCATTATTCTCCTTTTTAATGGTTCATTCCTCCTCATGATGTGGCCACAATACAACAGACTCAGTTTAGTCATTTTGGCTTCCGGGGAGATTTCAGGCTTGGTCTGTTTTTGGACCCATTTGTTTGTCTTTTTGACTGTCTGCGGTATCCTCAGCCTCTTCTCCAGCACCAGATCTCAAATGAATTCATGTTCTTCTCATCCACTTTCATTACTGCCCAGCTCTCACAGCTGTACATAGTAACGGGATACAATGGACTGGACATTAGTGCTCAGTTGTATATCTTTAGACATTAGGACCTTGCTCAGTCCCTTCATGGCTACCCTTCCCATTCATAGTCTTGCTTTGATTTCTTGACTGCAGTTTCCCAGTCTGATCAATGTTTGCTCCAAGATACTAGAAACCTTTTAACTTCCTCATTATCTAGGTTGGATTTATGTAGATCTTCCCTAGACATTATTTTTGTTTTCTTTATGTTCACTAACAACCCTGCCTTTGCCATGTCTTCCTTGACCTTCCTTAGTAATTGTTCCAAGTCCATGGTGTTTTCCGATAGTAGTATCATATCGTCCATGTATCTTAAGACTGGTGATCTTCCTTCCTCTTATCTTCCCTCCTCCTTTTCAAACCAGCTCTTCATTTATTTTCCGCATGTAAATTGAATAGTTGGGGGTGATAAGATGCAGCCTTTTGCCAATTGAGAACTATTCTGTTTCTCCATGTTCTGTTCTGACAGTAGCTTCTTGTCCTGAGTACAGATTCCTCATCAGGACTATCAGAGGTCTTGGCACTCCCATGGCTTTAAGGGTTTTCATAGCCTTTCATGATCTATGCAGTCAAAGGCTTTACTATAGTGACCACTGTTTCACAAACTCTGGTCTTCCAAGTGGTTTGGACTTTACTGGTCAGTAAATGGGGGAGCTGTAATCCTGGGAACAAGCTTAGGAAACACTGCTATAGTCTATTAAGCAGACAGTGATTCTTCCCCCGGAATGCCTCTGTACAGTCACACAACTACAAATCCCAGAATTCCATATCACTCGGAGCCATGGCAGTTAAAGGTGGACTATTTCTGCAGTGTAGATGCAAACAAAATGAATTACAACTCATAGAGTTGGAAGAGACCACAAGGGCCATCCAGTCCAACCCCATTCTGCCATGCAGGAACTCTCAATCAAAGCATCCCTGACAGATGGCCGTTCATCCTCTGCTTAAAGACCTCTAAGGAAGGAGACTCCACCAAAATCTCTGAGGGAGTTTGTTCCACTGTCAAACAGCCCTTTCTGTCAGGAAGTCCCTCCTAATGTTGAGATGGAATCCCTTTTCCTGCACTTTGCATCCATAGTCCCTGGAGCAGCAGAAAACAATCTTGCTCCATCCTCAATATGACATCAAATATTTAAACAGGGCTGTCATATCACCCCTTAACCTTCTCTTCTCCAGGCTAAACATCCCTAGTTCCCTAAGTCCTTCCTCATAGGGCTTCATGGGTTCCAAATCCTATGAAACATTTCTGCTTCAGACTGAAGCATGGCCTTTCCTCTTCTGTGAAGAAAACACTGCAGCATCTGAAAACATGATCTGCAATAGAAAATAGCCCTCATCCAGAGAGCGATTAAGGAGGGAAGCACAGGGTGAATCCCAAATATGATTTGATCACTTCAGGATATCAATAGAGTGGGACATATTGGAATAGCTTCCCTTCTCTTTTCCTTAGCTCCCTGGATCTTCAAGAATAGGGTGAGAGGGAAAAGACAAGGCTGCAATCTTTGTTCCTGGTCATCTAGATTTCTCCTGGGATGGAATTATTTGTTTAGCAATGAAAGCTCTTCCATGGAGGTCTTCCCAATCTGCTTTACTAAACTGACAGAAGTCTAGGGCAGCGTCACCCAATCAGCAGATTTATTTATTTATTTATTTGATTTCTAGTCTTTATGGAGGTCAAGTTCTTTTTGGAGGCAGAGAACACTCCAGGGCCCTCTTCCCTTCCCTGGCAATAGAAATAGGAAGACCACATATTCAGCCATTAGGAATGGCTTCCTTTCATGGTGGCTCCAAACCAGGAGCCTCACTGCATCAAAATGGAGGACCAACCCTGTCTCAAAGTCATGGGTTCAATACTCTTTTAGGAACAGAAGAAGTCCTCCTGAGGACACTCTGAGGGCTGCCATTGGCTGGAGTCTCAGTCCCTCCCATCATCCCTAGCCCTGATTGGCTGGAATTCCACATCCCACACAGAATGACATCACTGCTATGGAAGGCTCTCTTGACCAATCAGAGACCAAGATGAAGGTTCTTCTGGAAGCTTCCGTGAGAAGGAGATATAAGGCCTGAGAGACCAAGAGACAGTTGGGGGAATTGTGTCGGTTGGAGATCAAGAGAGAGAGTTAAAGAGCGGATCTTAGAAGTTAGTCTCAGAATTGGACGCTTGGGTTTATTTATTTGTTTTAACAGCTTGTATGAATTGAATGTTATATACTTACAAATATTGTACCTGCAAGACCCTTAATACCTTGTGTGACTTATATTTTACTTATATTTTGTTATCTATAATACATACCTCCTTGGAGTATCTACTACTCAACACTCCTTTTACACATGTCTTGGCTCAGTTCATGCTTGTGAAGATCAGTAAAGAAGGAGAAATAAGGTTCCTTAACTGGTCCCTGTGTAGGTTAAGGGAAACCCTTTTATAATTCACTGGATGATGGCAGAGAGATTTAAGGAAGTTAAGGGTCTGCTGGGCTAAGAGCCATAATGTCTAAATGTCTCATTAACAATTTGTAATCCACTCTGGTAGCCTTTTGGCTGAATAGAGGGGTATAAAACC
>JACSCI010000095.1:50820-63571 GCA_016801065.1 Sceloporus tristichus | reverse complement strand
GGGGGGGGTCTGTTTTCCTTCTTTTTTCTCTCTTCTTTTCTTTTTTCTTTCTTTTTTTTCTTCTTTTTTGGGGGGGGTTTGTTTGGTGCTTAACAAAAGAAGAGTTTTGAAAGAGGCGTTGTCACGATTACTGTTATGATTACTGCAGGTTATATTGTATGGTTGTATTGCGTGAATAAAGATTTATTTTTAAAAAATTAATATTAATATTAAGAGTGCCCATCATCCACAACCCAGCTCAGGTCTTGACCGCTCAGGGAGGCCAGTCCAGCTGCAGGTGGCCCTCCCTCCGTCCGTCCTCCTTTCCTTCTGCATTCCTCCTCTTTTCCCCAGCATCAGCCCCTTTCCCAAGAAGGCTGCATCCGCACTATAGAAATAAGGCACTTTGACACCGCTTTAACCATTCAGTGCTATGGAATCCTGGGATTTTACCTTTGGGACACTTAGCCTTCTCTGCCAGAGAGCTCTCATGCCATAACAAACTACAAATCCCAGGATTCCATAGGATGGAGTCAGGAGAATTAAAGTGGTTTCGAACTGGATTATTTCTCTAGTGCAGATACAGCTGTAATTAGTTGTAAAAGGATAGAAGCACCCAAGTAGAATTTTTATCATGTTAAAAATGGTTTTTATTTTTAAAAAATAAGCGGTTTGTTTTTCTGACTAATCCTTATTCTTATTCTTGTTGTTTGTTTCTATGTTTGTTTGTTTCATTCTTGGTAATATGAGTTATTCTGGTCTGTCTCCTTCCTTCTTGCCTGAAAATCTATTAATAAGGAAACTGGGGAGACTTTTAAAACCTCCCAAAGGAGCCACTTTTGGCCTTGTTTGGGGGGACTAACCTCCTCTTAGAAGCCAAACCCAATGTTTGTGAAGAAGAAGAAGAAGGATTGTATTAAAACTATCCTCCCCATTTCTGATCTGTTTTAAAACCCATGTTCCCCAGAATGAGCAGAGCTGTGTAATAAGAAAACCCTCTCAGAAAAGAGACACACTTCCTTCCTTTTGGCCCAAGGAGCCTGGCCTCCTTCTGACTCTGGAGCCTCAGGAGAGAAAGAGAGGCCTCTGTTCAACTGAGGCCTCAGAGAAGGTTATGGAACATTATTCCCCACAGTCACAAGCAGAAAAAAATGGCCACCAGAATACAAAATGGCCGCCAGAATACAAAATATGACTCTGGAGCAGGAGGCGGGGTCTTCCAGCTGCTCTGCCCCCATTGGCCAGCCTCAAAAAGAGGCGGAGCTTCTGCTTCTCTATTTACTTCTGTGCACGGAAGAGAAAGGAGTAGAGTTTTAGAGGGAGAAGGAGACAGACAGGAAGAAGAGAGAGAGAGGAGTGGAGGGGCAGCAGAGAGACAAGGCCTGGAACCACTAGACTTCACTGCTGCACTGAGGTCTGCTTGGGCCTGGCTTGGGGCTACTGCTGCTGCTTTTCTTTGGCCACTGCCTTTAAGGTGGGGAGGAAGGAGGCCCAGCAGTCCTTTCTGAAGGTGGGAGAATGGGGTCCCCAAAAGAGATTTCAATGCTTTTAATGGTGGCTCTCATGCTGTAGCAATGAGGATGATGATGATGATATCATCATCATCATCATCATCATCATCATCATCAGGCCTGGGGGGGAGGGATGGAGCTGCTGCTAGACCTTAATCATCATTAATGCCGCCATCTCTGGGCATTCTTGCTCTGCACCCTTGTAATGGCCATGGCTCAGTGCTATGGAACTCTGGGAATGTTCTTTTGGTTTGGCATTTTAGGTGTTGTTAAGGTTTGGAAATCCTCTTTGAGGACCCTTCTGACTTTGGGGCCCTTTCAGCCTCCATTTTGGGTTCCCTGAAGGCCTCAAACTGCCAGCTGCCAAGCACTGAGGCAGAGGCAGCCATTTTGTGCTTCTTGTGACTGTTGGGAATAATGTTCCGGAACCTTCTCTGAGGCCTCAGTTGAACAGAGGCCTCTCTTTCTCTCTTTAGGCTCCAGAGTCAGAAGGAGGCGCCTATCTAATTCCTCTTGAGAGTTTGTCCATTTTGTTTGTTTGTTTGTTGTTGTTTCTGTTTTTTAAATATTGCTTTGGATTTAATACTTTTTTAAGGAGGGGAGGGTACCAGGGATTTTATATGTTTTGTATTTTTAACTTTGTTAGCCACCCCAATTGTTCTCAGAGGGACAGGATACAAATAATAATAATAATAATAATAATAATAATTATTATTATTATTATCATGTCCAGAAGCTTAAATATCCAATCTTCTTTTGAAGGTATTTCTTTAGTTTTCCATCTCTGAGCAAACACTATTCTTGCAGATGACAATGTATAAAATAATGTTAAACCATGGTTTTTTTCCTATGGATTGTTCTATTATATTAAGCAAAGAATTTCAGACTTTCTGAATTTCAAAATAATAAATAAATAAATAAAACTTTTATTTATATCCTGCTTTTCTGTTACAAGACAATCAAAGCGGCTCACAACATATTAAAATCCACATTTACAAAATTATGTCCCAAATTCCCCCCCCCCTTAAAACAGGATTAAACATGTACAATTAAAATATCTATTAAAAACACAATTAAAAACACAATAAAAATATAACAAGGGCAGAGCGGTGGCTGATACATGATGTGGGGGGCAGTCATTCTGTGGACGGGCGCTTTTATTCAGGAAAGGCCTGTCAGAAGAGATCCGTCTTGACAGCTTTTTTAAAGCTGTCTAAGCTGGCAATTTGATGGATCTCGTCCGGCAGGCCATTCCATAATTTGGGAGCAATTGCAGAGAAGGCCCTCTGGGAAGTAGCAGTTAGTCTTGTTTTTAAAGGCTACAATAGATTCCTCCCAGAGGACCTGAGGGTGCGGGGTGGATTATGTGGGAATAGGCGATCCCTCAAATAGGTTGGACCCAAGCCATGTAGGGCTTTAAAGGTTATAACCAACACCTTGTACTGTGCCCGGAAACTAATAGGCCCGGAAACTAATAATAAATCAAGTTCCAAAATTGTATCGCTTTCCCACAATTCCACCACATTTGATAGATTGAGCCCTGCTCCTTTTCACATTTCCAACACAAATTACTGCAATTCTTATACCTCTTGCTTATTCTCTCTGGTGTTAAATACCATCAAAAATGTTTTATAATAACTCTCTTTGATGTTTTGGCTGCAAGTATAGTTCAATCTTTTTTCCCAAGTGTATTCCCAATGGTCTAATTCAATTACAAAACCAAAGTTTTGAGACCATCTGATCACATTTTCTTTATTAACTTCCTCTTATGTACAGATTTTAAGAATACAATTATAAAGTCTTGCTAACAAGGCATCTTTATTCCACATTATTTCCTGTTCTAGATCAGAGTCTGATTTGCCAATACCGTATTGTTTTTTGCCCATTAGGAAGAGCTCTCTTAATTGTCTGTAAAAGAACCATTAAAGATCATAACCCTAATCATTAGGATCTTCTCGTGTCTTTATTCTGTAACCAGTTCAATCTATTTGCATTAATTCTTTATAGGAGATCCAATTTGTGTCCTTTTTTGAATCTCTGGTCTCTTTTCTCAGGGACTTCATCTCGGCCCCCTTGGACACAGCTTTGGGGCACCTTTTGCTGGAAGTGACCCAAGTGCAAGACCACCAGGACCCCTGCCCACCTGATGGCCGACACAGAGGCCAAGCGGAGGGAGTTGGGCTCCAAGAGAAAGAGGATGCAGAGGTACAAGAACTCTTTGGTGAGTCAAGGTTCTTGACTGTCAGTTTCATCTGTGTCACTGCTGTGCCAGTTCATGAAAGCAAGCGGAGAACATAAGCTCCCAATTTAGCAGAGACAGTCCTGGTTAATCCTCTGTCACCCCACTTTTTCAGGGGCTTTTAAAAATGTCCTGGTTGCTCTCTTCTCCTCCCAATTTCCCCCTTCTCAGCGCACTTCCATTCCTGAATGCCATTCAGTTTGCCCCCCATCAACTCAAAAGTGGGGAGAGGAGAGGAAAGAAAGAGGAAGGATATTGCCCTTCCCAGGAGACTGAAGCAAAAGCAAACTGTTGTGCGCTTCCTAGCTTGTGTGATCTTCTTCATAAACAACTTTGGCCATCTTGACCACCTTTTGGTGTTGCTTGTCCACATGTGTCTTCCTTTTCCCATCTGTGAAATGTTGGGGGATATGGGAGAACATCTCTGGGTCTAAATATGGGGTGGGCCCAGTGGCCCTCAAGCCCAGAGTGCTCCCCAGAACGGTTTTTTAAAATTAACTTTTGCCTCTGAAATGTGGCAAGAAATGTCTAAATGCACTATAATTCTTTGGTGGCTAAATATACTGTATGTGTTGGGATAGTGAGTATCCTAATCCATCCTCTATATCCCAGCCATGGCCTAAATTATATTGTTTATTATATTGTATATTATATTGAGCTTCCGAGCTCAATATAAGGCGTTGGTTATTACCTATAAAGCCCAGGATACCTAAAGGACCGCCTCTCTCCGTACAATCCGCCTCGCACCCTCAGAACATCTGGGCAGCAATTGCTGAAGGTGCCTGGGGCCAGGTTAGCTTCCACCTCGAGAAGGGCCTTTTCCATAGCTGCCCCAGCCCTTTGGAACACGCTGCCCACCGAGCTCCGCTCATCTACCACCCTGGCCCATTTTAGGAAGGACCTCAAAACCTTCCTATTCAAGCAGGCATTCCCCGATTAAATATCCTGTGGGCCTCCCTCCTCTTCCGTGGCCATGAGGTTGGGCTAAGGGGCTTTTATTGTTATTTTATTGTTATTTTTAGATTGCTGTTGCTTATATGTTTTTAATTCTCTGTATTGTGTTTGCACTTGTTGCAACATTGTAAGCCGCCCTGATCTTCTGGAAGGGCGGGATACAAATAAAGATTTTATTATTATTATTTTTATTAAAGGATTTGAGACAAACTGAATCTTGAAGGCAGTGGGTTTTTTCTTCTTCTTGCTGACAGAATTTAAAGTTTATTTCCTGGACTGAATTCTGAAGTGATGAAATAATATTTGGGATGCACCATGTACTCCCCCCCCCCTTTTGCTTAGTCACTCTCTGGATGAGGGCTATTTTCTGTTGCAGGTGACCTTTGCGGATGTGGCAGTATATTTCACTGAGGAGGAATGGAAACTGTTGACCAAGAAACAGAGACTGATGTACAGTTATGTGATGATGGAGAATTATCAGAATGTGGTCTCTGTGGGTAAGGAACCGTAATCCATTCTCCTTTCTATGGAAACTGAGGTCCCTTTTATGCTAAATTATCCTAGTGCTATGATTCCACTAGAATTATAGAATCATAGAGTTGGAGTAGACCACAAGGGCCATCTAGTTCAACCCTCTTCTGCCATGCAGGAATACACTTTCCAAACACCATCCAGCCTCTGTTTAAAGACCTCCAAAGAAGAGGACTCCACAAAACTCTAAGGGAGTATATTCCACTGTTGAAGAGCTCTTACTGTCCCAAAGTTCCTCCTAATGTTTAGATAGAACCTCTTTCCCTGTGGCTTGCATCCATTGTGGTGTCTCCTTTTTTCTGTAGCAGCAGAAAGCAAGCTTGCTGCATCATCAATATGACTCTTTCCAATATTTAAACATGAATATCATATCTACCCTTAACCTTCTTTTCTCCAGGAAAAATTTCCAGCTTCCTAAGCCACTCCTCATAGACCTTGATGGTTTCCAAATCCTTCACCATTTTGTTTGCTCTCCTCTGGGCATGTTCCAATTATCAACATCCTTTTTGAATTGTGGGGCCCAGAACCGGACACAGGATTATTCCAAGTGAGGCCTGACCAAAGCAGAATATAGTGGCATTATTATTTCCCTTGATCTAGAAATTATATTCATATTGATGCAGCCTAGAATCACAGTGGCCTTTTTAGCTGCCGCATCAGACTGTTGACCCATGTTCAACTGGTGGTCTACTAGGAGTCTTATATCCCTTTCAAGCGTAGTTTAATTGTGATAGCAACATCCTGTAGAATATATGAATTAGTAGTTTAGTGAGGCACTATTGGAGAGACACCAAAGGAAGGGGCCTTGGAGATTGGGAGGCAGCCATGAACCTGACAGATTTTAAGAACTGGTTTGAGAGAACCTCTCAGAATCAATTCAAATCTTTGTTTGCAGACATATTTAGGGGTTCCATTTAGCAATTATGAATAATATCTATGAACGGAGGAACGGGGGACACAAAACCTGCTTTATCTCTAATGTTTCTTTTCCTGCCTGAGCTTGCTTAGTTTCATGGCTGATGGAACAAAGAGGCCCTTTGTTACCAAAAATGCTGGAGTCTGGGGAGGACTTTGGAAGTGCTGTGCTTTTAGAGGAATTTGGTACTTTGCTGAAAGCAGACATATAGTTTGGTTGGGGCAAGAGCGATCTTGGGATTCAGCCCAACTATACCAGGCCTGGAAGCACAGAGAACTCCAAAGGCATTTGAAAAAGGTTTTTATGTTTTATTTATTGGAAAAGCAAAATACACGCATACACACGTATATACAGATATAGATGTTCACATACACACACACACAAGAACTAGGTAACAAAGGTGGGAGTGGTGAATAGTGTGAGGCTTTGCTAATGGTAAAACTTTACCTAGATGGATCTTGATTCCAATTGCTGAGGGTCCAGAATGGGGAGAGAAGTCAGTAACTCCGGTGGCAAGTGGGGCTGGCAAGTGTAGTGAGGTGTTTACCAATGTAAACCAATGGTTTTCAACCAACTTGATTTCAGTAAGGTGTTTGACAGGGTTCCCCATGACATTCTTGCAAAGTGGGGCAGGTGAGTGCATTGAGGTGCTTAGCCATGTAAACCAACAGACTGTCTGCCTGTAATTGGACTGACGTCAAAGAACAGCCAGTCAGGGCAGATATTTATACTGTGATTGTTTTTTTGGGTCAGAAACCGAGTGTTCATAAAGGTTTAAATTGCTTTATAAAGATTCCTGGGGGAGAGAATGGTTTGAAACCAAATTGAATGCAATGGGTGCTTGGTGCAAATATCTCAGACAAGAAGGATTAGCACACTGGCTCTTGGTCCTTCTTGGCTCTGAATTCTGATCACTTTCCCAAGCCAATATACAGCACAATCTGAGGGTGACGCTCCCAAATGCAGCTCAACAATAACATAGCAGAGTACGGAAGCAAATATCCAGATATAGATATTGGCAATGCATTGACCACTTTTCACACTTAAAAGTAAGTCACAAACACAGTTGATTTCATTAAAATCCTTGGAGGTTCTCCCTCTTGAGTTGTAAAATAATACAAATATTTGCAAGCTTTCCTCTCCGACTTCCATGAACTTCACCATCTCTTAGACACACAACTCCAGTCCAATCCACACCAATCCGCATGCAAGCTGTATACTGTATTGGTTGTGAGTCATCTTCTGGTGCCAAACAGCATGAAATGTCCTCTACATTTAACTTGCATCATGCCTTGGGCTCTGACTCTGTATTCTATGGCAGTCTCACAGGAAACGATGCCACTTTTCAATCAAAATATTTTTATATATATTTAATGGAATATTTTTCAACTGCCTGACTCTCTGATTCCACTGATTTCCTCATGAAAGTTCCCTCAATCTCTTCTTTGGTAGCTCCTATGAGTAAGGATGGAATCATTATATGAATTTGGGGGCATCCAGAACAGGGTCACTCACACCAATTTTATTAATTTAATCTGAAATAGGGAGCTAAATCTTGAAGTAACATCTTCCTCTCTTAATACTGAGATTGTCTTGTCTGTTGTTTTCCTTGTTTACAGAAGAACTTGTCAGTCATAAAAGAGTCCACACAAGAAAGAAGTCACATAAATGTCAGCAATGTGGGAAAAAATTTGCTTACAATTCAATCCTAGTCATGCATCGGAGAGTCCACACAGGAGAGAAGCCATACAAATGCCAGCATTGTGAGAAATGTTTTTCTTGGAAGTCAAACATAGTGATACATCAGAGAGGCCACACAGGAGAGAAGCCATACAAATGCCAGCATTGTGGGAAAGGTTTTTTTTTTTAAGTCAGACCTAGTGACACATCAGAGAGTCCACACTGGAGCGAAGCCATACAAATGCCAGCATTGTGGGAAAGGTTTTTCTTCAAAGTCATACCTAGTGAAACATCAGAGAGTCCACACAGGAGAGAAGCCATACAAATGCCAGCATTGTGGGAAATGTTTCTCTCAGAAGTCAAACCTGGTGATACATCAGAGAGTCCACACAGGAGAGAAGCCATACAAATGCCAGCATTGTGGGAAAGGTTTTTCTCGTAAATCAATCCTAGTGAAACATCAGAGAGTCCACACAGGAGAGAAGCCACACAAATGCCAGCATTGTGGGAAATCTTTCTCTCAGAAGTCAAACCTAGTGAGACATCAGAGAGGCCATGCAGGAGAGAAGCAACACAAATCCCAGCAGTGAACTAACATTATTTTTATCAATAAGAAATACAAAAAAAATATTTTCAATCCAGAGGTGCTAAGAAAAGGCCCTTGTGATTTTGTTTGTAAGGTTTGTCTGTCTATATGTCTGTTTGTGTTTTAAAGTTGTATTTTCTTATGTTTAGGTTTTAATTGCTAATAGTATAGATAGTTGCTTTGGGTTTTAAATTTGGCTGGGGATTATGGGTCGTGGTATAGGTTAGCTAGATGGGAGGCTGGGATTTGTTGAAGCTCTCTAGAATAGTTATGGCAATGATAGCTTTTGCAATGTGTGGGATGTTGGCTGAAGAAAGTTGGAGGGTGGTATTAATAGAAAGGGGTCTAGTTTCTGGAAATGGCAAAGGGGGCCTTGTTACCTTTGGGGCATGGACTGTGGGAATTGGAGGTGGAGGGTTGGTTTGGAAGAGGGTGGAGTTTTAGGTTTTGAAGTTTTAATGTATTTGCTTGGAATGGGCAGTTCTGGCTTAAACACTGAATTCCTAAGTGTTCTCAATAAAGTTCTTTGCTATTTCAACACACTGGACGCTTTGATGCACAGAAGTTCTGAATTTGCCCCAAACTCACCCTTTATCTTCTCCTCAGTCCTCAGCTCCATTCCCATCTATAAGAACAGCAGAGGCAAACACATACACAAACATACAAGATACATAGAGAGAGCTTGATTTCCAAAGCAGAGCCTTCCTTTCCTGCCTTTCCCTCCTGAGTCCAGCTCTGCACCTTGAGCTCTATTGCAATCTCTTCAAAGCAGGAAAGGAGAGAAGGAAGAGGAGGCCACTGAACCCCCAGCTCATACCTTCCTTTCCCGCAAAAGTCTTAGCGGAATAAGCAGCAGCAGCAGTAGCAGTACCTAGGCCCTGGCAATCCCTGCGCATGCTGAGGAGGAGCCTCAAGGGGGATGTTGCGGTCTCCCAAGACCAAAAGCCTAGGTGACTCCAGCAGCAGCTCTGTGACGAGTAGTGTCAGCTTGGCTAGGGAGTCTGTTAAGGAATGGGACAGACCTTAAACCAACAGAATCCCCAGACTTTCCCTAGTCTTTAAGCTTAGGTAAATGCATTGGATATGGTCTATCATACAGATAGGTATCTTGCTCAAGGCAAGATTGTCTTTATGGACCAAAACGACGAACTCCTTACCTGCTCACTGGAGGAGAGCCCAGCTGGTAAGGCCTGATCCCAGGTGGCTGAGCTATTATCACCCAGCCAGGTCTCCATGAAACAAGCCAGGTCACCCTCTTCATCCAGTAGCCATACAAATGCCAGCATTGTGGGAAATGTTTCTCTCAGAAGTCAAACCTGGTGATACATCAGAGAGTCCACACAGGAGAGAAGCCATACAAATGCCAGCATTGTGGGAAAGGTTTTTCTCAGAAGTCAAACCTACTGACACACCAGAGAGTCCACACAGGGAAGAAGCCATACAAATGCCAGCATTGTGGGAAATTTTTTTCTTTCAAGTCAAACCTAATGACACACCAGAGAATCCACACAGGAGAGAAGCCATACAAATGCCAGCATTGTGGGAAATGTTTTTCTTTGAAGTCAAACCTATTGAAACATCAGAGAATCCACACAGGAGAGAAGCCATACAAATGTCAGCAATGTGGAAAATGCTTTTCTTGGAGGTCAGGCCTATTCAGTCACCAGAGAGGCCACACAGGAAGGAGCCACACACATCCAAGCACTGAACAAACATTATTTTTGTAAAGAAGGAATACAAAAATACTGTTTCAATCCGGCAGTGATAAGAAAAGGCCCTCATGATTTTATTTGTACATTTTTTTCTGTCCATATGTCTGTTTATGTTTTAATGTTATGTTTTGTTAAGTTTAGGTTTTAATTGCTACTAGTATAGATAATTGTTCTGGCTTATACATATTTCTGATATGTGTTTTCAATAAAGGTCTTTGCTGTTTCAACACACTGGATTCTTTGATGCACAGAATTTGTGAATATGCACAAAACTGACACTTTCTTCTCTCCTCAATCCTCAGCTCAATTGCCAGCTGTAAGAACAGCAGAGACAAACACATGTCTGTCTGTCTGTCTGTCTGTCTGTCTGTCTGTCTGTCTGTCTGTCTATCTATCTATGTGTGTATATATAGTATACACAGAGAGACTATTTCCAAAGCAGAGCCTTCCTTTCCTGCCTTTCCTGGGCTCCATTGCAGCCTCTTCAAAATCTCCTCAAAAGACGGAAAGAAGGAAGGAAGGGGGGAAGGAAGGAAGGAAGAGAAGGTTGCTGAACCCTGGTACACTCCTTCCCTTCCCTCAAAGACCACCAGTGGAATAAACAGCAGCAGCAGAAAGGCCCTGGTAAATCCCTGCACATGATCAGAAGGGGCCTTTGGATGTATGTGCGCATGCACAGTCTCAGACCTGAAGCCATTGGTGCCTTCACAGTCTGTTCTGATTATTATTATTATTATTAACCTTTATTTATGAAGCGCTGTAAATTTACACAGCGCTGTACATGCAATCTTTTTAGTTAGACGGTTCCCTGCCCTCAGGCTTACAATCTAAAAAGACATGACACAGAAGGAGAAGGGAGTGGTGATGGGAAAGGGTAAGAGGTCCAGCAGTTCCTCTCAACCTCCGAGGCCTGGACCAAGGCAGATGGACTGGAGGGAGGGCTTGGCTTCAAAATGGAAGGGATGGAAATGGGGGTCAACCCTCGTTGGTTTAGAAGAATGGCTTGAGGATCTTCTTGCGGGGGGAGCTTGGGGATTATAAGAAGGAAGGAAGCCCCTCTTCCCTCAAAGAAAGGCAGGGGGCTGCCAGGCCTCCTCTCCCTCTTCCCTGCCTCCTCCTCTGGGGATTCCTTGGGGCCCAGGTACTTGGGGGTTATTATGAGAAAAGAGGGCGGGGGTCCCTTAGAGAGAGGCATGGCCATGGAGGGGATCATGATCCAAATATACAAAGGTCTTTGAGGAGCCCCCTCCCTCCTGGAAAGTGGAGCAGAGGGAAGACGCTGGAATAATGTGTCCAGTTCTGGGCACCATAATTTAAAAAGGATGTGGAGAAAGTGGAGCATGTCCAAAGGAGTGTGACTAAAATGGTGAAGGGTCTGGAAACCATGCCCTATGAAGAACACCTTAGCGAACTGGGGGTGTTCAGCCTAGAGAAGAGACGGTTAAGAGATGATAATATAGCTCTGTTTAAATACTTGAAGGGATGTAATCTTGAGGAGGGAGGAAGCTTGTTTTCTAATGCTCCAGAGACTCGGACCCGGAACAATGGATGCCAGCTGCAGGAAAAGAGATTTCACCTCAACATTAGGAAGAAGGCACTGACAGTAAGAGCTATTTGACACTGGAACACACTTCTTCCTCAGAGTGCAGTCGAGTCTCCTTCCTCAGAAGTCTTTAAACAGAGGTTTGATGGCCATCTGTAGGGGATGCTTTGATTGAGATTTCCTGCGTGGCATAATAGGGTTGGACTGGCTGGCCGTTGTGGTCTCTTCTAACTCTATGATTCTATGAGTGTATACGGAATAGCCCCCAGAATTCCAAAGCATGGAGCCATCAATCTGCATTAATCCTACAGTGTAAGTGTATCTTTATCATCTGTCTTTTATTGCCCTTTGTCCATAAGAGCAAGAAGGGGAATGGCCTCTGCCTGCATTGAGATCTTTCACTATCATCTTAACTGAGAAAGCTCTACAGACCACCCCTAAGGGACAGCCTGCAGTCGCCCCTTTTTGCGATGCATCTGGGCTGCAGCAGGCTCACACTGTGGCCCTGATCTGGCCTTTCAAGGGTGTGAAAAGGAGCCACAAAAAGCAGCTCCTTTTTGCACCCTTGAAAGGGCACCATAGCCGCATTGCCACAGCTATGCAGCACTCGTTTGGGGCTGCATCATGTGGAGCAGCACATGGCATCAGGGCGTCCTGGGAGCCAGAGTTGGGCATGCATTGTGAGGACACTATGCCCTGACACCGCCCCTATGTCGGCCTTAATGGCCGGTGTGTACAGGGCCTGAGTAGCATCAGAGGCAGCATATAGGCCTGTGGCTCCATTGCAAAGTAGTTTGAGCTCTAGTTTATGACTCTGGAGACCAGGGTTTGAATCGTAGCCCAACCATGAAAGCCACTGAGTGACCGTAGTCAGGCTACACTCTCTCAGCCTCAGAGGCTGATCAAGGCAAAGCCCATCTGAAGAAATGTGACAAGAAACCTCCTGATAGGGTCGCCATAAGTCAGAAATGACTTGAAGGCACACAACAACAGTTATTTATTCGTTTATTGTAACCTAAAACATAACATAAACATGACATGACATACAAAATGACATAAAATATATAATAAGAATTCCTTTCATTCTTTCTCTCCTTCCT
>JACSCI010000095.1:28394-46288 GCA_016801065.1 Sceloporus tristichus | reverse complement strand
TAATCCTTCTTGTCTGAGATATTTGCACCAAGCACCCATTGCATTCAATTTGGTTTCAAACCATTCTCTCCCCCAGGAATCTTTATAAAGCAATTTAAACCTTTTTGAACACTCGGTTTCTGACCCAAAAAAACAATCACAGTATAAATATCTGCCCTGACTGGCTGTTCTTTGACGTCAGTCCAATTACAGGCAGACAGTCTGTTGGTTTACATGGCTAAGCACCTCAATGCACTCACCTGCCCCACTTTGCAAGAATGTCATGGGGAACCCTGTCAAACACCTTACTGAAATCAAGTTGGTTGAAAACCATTGGTTTACATTGGTAAACACCTCACTACACTTGCCAGCCCCACTTGCCACCGGAGTTACTGACTTCTCTCCCCATTCTGGACCCTCAGCAATTGGAATCAAGATCCATCTAGGTAAAGTTTTAATAATAATAATAATAATAATAATAATAATAATAATAATAATAATAATATTTATTTGTATACCGCCCTGTGGCAAACCAATCCGGGCGGTTGACAACAGTGATTATAACAGAATAAAATATAAAATTAAAAACATTATAATCCCTCCCCTCCTTATAAAAGTATTAAAAAATATGACAGATTAAAAACACAATATCAAAACATAAAATATAGTTAAAACAAACTAAAAACCCTGGTGTTCCTCTGGAGATCCTCAACCATCACTGAAGATGGGGCCACGAGAGGAAAGAGGGGATCAGGGAGCCTAGGCCGGGATACCATTAGCAAAGCCTCACACTATTCACCACTCCCACCTTTGTTACCTAGTTCTTGTGTGTGTGTGTGTGTGTGTGTGTGTGTGTGAACATCTATATCTGTATATACGTGTGTATGCGTGTATTTTGCTTTTCCCATAAATAAAACATAAAAACCTTTTTCAAATGCCTTTGGAGTTCTCTGTGCTTCCAGGCCTGGTATAGTTGGGCTGAATCCTGAGTTCGCTCTTGCCCCAACCAAACTATATGTCTGCTTTCAGCAAAGTACCAAATTCCTCTAAAAGCACAGCACTTGCAAAGTCCTCCCCAGACTCCAGCATTTTTGGTAACAAAGGGCCTCTTTGTTCCATCAGCCATGAAACTAAGCAAGCTCAGGTAGGAAAAGAAACATTAGAGATAAAGCAGGTTTTGTGTCCCCCGTTCCTCCATTCATAGATATTATTCATAATTGCTAAATGGAACCCCTAAATATGTCTGAAAACAAGGATTTGAATTGATTCTGAGAGGTTCTCTCAAACCAGTTCTTAAAATCTGTCAGGTTCGTGGCTGCCTCCCAATCTCCAAGGCCCCTTCCTTTGGTGTCTCTCCAATAGTGCCTCACTAAACTACTAATTCATATATTCTACAGATGTTGCTATCACAATTAAATTATGCTTGAAAGGGATATAAGACTCCTAGTAGACCACCAGTTGAACATGGGTCAACAGTCTGATGCGGCAGCTAAAAAGGCCAATGTGATTCTAGGCTGCATCAATATGAATATAATTTCTAGATCAAGGGAAATAATAATGCCACTATATTCTGCTTTGGTCAGGCCTCACTTGGAATAATCCTGTGTCCGGTTCTGGGCCCCACAATTCAAAAAGGATGTTGATAATTGGAACATGCCCAGAGGAGAGCAAACAAAATGATGAAGGATTTGGAAACCATCAAGGTCTATGAGGAGTGGCTTAGGAAGCTGGAAATTTTTCCTGGAGAAAAGAAGGTTAAGGGTGGATATGATATTCATGTTTAAATATTGGAAAGAGTCATATTGATGATGCAGCAAGCTTGCTTTCTGCTGCTACAGAAAAAAGGAGACACCACAATGGATGCAAGCCACAGGGAAAGAGGTTCTATCTAAAAATTAGGAGGAACTTTGGGACAGTAAGAGGTCTTCGACAGTGGAATATACTCCCTTAGAGTTTTGTGGAGTCCTCTTCTTTGGA
The DNA here is from genome assembly GCA_016801065.1 of Sceloporus tristichus. NCBI lineage: Eukaryota > Metazoa > Chordata > Lepidosauria > Squamata > Phrynosomatidae > Sceloporus > Sceloporus tristichus. Next base: position 44,332 of record JACSCI010000095.1, on the reverse strand, counting down.
GGTCTTTAAACAGAGGCTGGATGGTGCTTGGAATGTGTATTCCTGCATGGCAGAAGAGGGTTGAACTGGATGGCCCTTGTGGTCTATTCCAACTCTATGATTCTATAATTCTAGTGGAATCATAGCACCAGGATAATTTAGCATAAAAGGGACCTCAGTCTCCATAGAAAGGAGAATGGATTACGGTTCCTTACCCACAGAGGCCACATTCTGATAATTCTCCATCATCACATAATTGTACATCAGCCTCTGTTTCTTTGTCAACAGTTTCCATTCCTCCTCAGTGAAATATACAGCCACATCCGCAAAGGTCACCTGCAACAGAAAATAGCCCTCATCCAGAGAGTGTCTAAGCAAAAGGGGAGGAAAGCACATGGTTCATCCCAAATATTATTTCATCACTTCACAATTCAGTCCAGGAAATAAACTTTAAATTCTGTCAGCAAGGGGAAAAAAACTACTGCCTTCGAGATCCAGTTTGTCTCGAATCCTTTCATTATAATATACAATATAATAAACAATATAATTTAGGCCATGGCTGGGATATAGAGGATGGATTATGACACTCACTATCCCAACACATACAGTACAGTTAGCCACCAAAGAATTATAGTGCATTTAGACTTTTCTTGCCACATTTCAGAGGCAAAAGTTAATTTTAAAAAACTGTTCTGGGGAGCACTCTGGGCTTGAGGACCACTGGGCCCACCCCATATTTAGATGCAGAGATGTTCTCCCATATCCCCAACATTTCACAGATGGGAAAAGGAAGACACATGTGGACAAGCAACACCAAAAGGTGGTCAAGATGGCCAAAGTTGTTTATGAAGAAGATCACACAAGCTAGGAAGTGCACAACAGTTTGCATTTGCTTCAGCCTCCTGGGAAGGGCAATATCCTTCCTCTTTCTTTCCTCTCCTCTCCCCACTTTTGAGTTGATGGGGGGCAAACTGAATGGCATTCAGGAATTGAAGTGCGCTGAGAAGGGGGAAATTGGGAGGAGAAGAGAGCAACCGGGACATTTTTAAAAGCCCCTGAAAAAATGGGGTGACAGAGGATTAACCAGGACTGACTCTGCTAAATTGGGAGCGTATGTTCTCCATTTGGTTTCATGAAGTGGCCCAGCAGTGACACAGATGAAACTAATAGTCAAGAACCTCGACTCACCAAAGAGTTCTTGCATCTCTGCATCCTCTTTCTCTGGGAGCCCAACTCCCTCTGCTTGGCCTCTGTGTTGGCCATCAGGGGGGCAGGGGTCCTGGTGGTGTTGCACTTGGTCACTTCCAGCAAAAGGTGTCCCAAAGCTGTGTCCAAGGGGGCCGAGATGAAGTTCCTGTGAAAAGAGACCAGAGATTCAAAAAAGGACACAAATTGGATCTCCTATAAATAATTACTGCAAATAGATTGAACTGGTTATAGAATAAAGACACGAGAAGGTCCTAATGATCAGGGTTATGATCTTTCATGGTTCTTTTACAGACAATTAAGAGAGCTCTTCCTAATGGATAAAAAACAATACAGTATTGGCAAATCAGACTCTGATCTAGAACAAGAAATAATGTTGAATAAAGATGCCTTGTTAGCAAGACTTTATCATTGTATTCTTAAAATCTGTACATAAGAGGAAGTTAATAAAGAAAATGTGATCAGATGCTCTCAAAACTTTGGTTTTGCAATTGAATTAGACCATTGGGAATACACTTGGAAAAAAAGATTGAACTATACTTGCAGCCAAAACATCAAACAGAGAGTTATTATAAAACATTGTTGATGGTATTTAACACCAGAGAGAATAAGCAAAAGGTATAAGAATTGCAGTAATTTGTGTTTGAAATGTGAAAAGGAAAGGGCTCAATCTATCAAATGTGGTGGAATTGTGGGAAAGCGATACAATTTTGGAACTTGATTTATTATTAGTTTCTGGGCCTATTAGTTTCCAGGCACAGTACACGGTGTTGGTTATAACCTTTAAAGCCCTACATGGCTTGGGTCCAACCTATTTGAGGGATCGCCTGCTTCCATATAATCCGCCCCACTGCACCCTCAGGTCCTCTGGGAGGAATCTATTGCAGCCTTTAAAAACCAGACTAACTGCTACTTCCCAGAGGGCCTTCTCTGCAATTGCTCCCAAACTATGGAACGGTCTGCCAGACAAGATCCGTCAAATTGTCAGCTTAGACAGCTTTAAAAAAAGCTGTCAAGACGGATCTCTTCCGGCAGGCCTTTCCTGAATAAAGTGCCCGGCCACAGAATGACTGCCCCCCACATCATGGATTAGCCCACCGCTCTGTCCTTGTTATATTTTTATTGTGTTTTTAATTGTGTTTTTAATAGATATTTTAATTGTACATGTTTAATCCTGTTTTAAGGGGGGGAATTTGGGACATAATTTTGTAAATGTGGATTTTAATATGTTGTGAGCTGCTTTGATTGTCTTGTAACAGAAAAGCAGGATATAAATAAAAGTTTTATTTATTTATTTATTATTTTGAAATTAAGAAAGTTGTAAATATATCTTTTAAATTCTAACCTGATTTTTTCCCTTAATATAATAGAACAATCCATAGGGGAAAATAGTGGTAAAATATGATTTTATATGCTGTCATCTGCAAGAATAGTGTATGCTCAGAGATGGAAAACTAAAGAAATGCCTTCAAAAGAAGATTGGATATTTAAGCTTCTGGACATGATAATAATAATAATAATAATAATAATAATAATAATAATAATAATAATAATATTTATTTGTATCCTGGCCCTCTGAGAACAATTGAGGTGGCTAACAAAGTTAAAAATACAAAACATATAAAATCCCTGGTACCCTCCCCTCCTTAAAAAGTATTAAATCCAAAGCAATATTTAAAAAACAGAAAAAACAACAAACAAATAAACAAACAAAATGGACAAACTCTCAAGAGGAATTAGATAGGAGCCTTCTTCTGACTCTGGAGCCTCAGGAGAGAAAGAGAGGCCTCTGTTCAACTGAGGCTTCAGAGAAGGTTCTGGAACATCACTGCCAACAGTCACAAGCAGCACAAAATGGCCGCCAGAACACAAAATGGCTGCCTCTGCCTCAGCGCTTGTCAGTTGGCAGTTTGAGGCCTTCAGGGAATCCAAAATGGAGGATGAAAGGGCTCCAAAGTCGGAAGTGTCTTCAAACAGGATTTCCAAACCTTAACAACACCTAAAATGCCAAACCAAAAGAACATTCCCAGAGTTCCATAGCACTGAGCCATGGCCATTACAGTGGGGCAGAGCAAAATGCCCAGCAATGGTGGCATTAATGATGATTTAGGTCTGGCAGCAGCTCCATCCCTTCCCCCTAGGCCTGATAATATCATCAGTAGCAGCAGCAGCAGCATCTTTGCGACAGCATGAGAGCCACCATTAAAAGCACTGAAATCCCCTTTGAGGAGTCCCACTCTCCCACCTTCAGAGAGAGTGGGCCTTGCCTAGAAGGACTGCAGGGCCTCCTTCCTCCCCTCCTTAATGGCAGTGGCCAAAGGAAAGCAGCAGCAGCAGTAGACCCAAGGCAGGCCCAAGCAGACCTCAGTGCAGCAGTGAAGCCTTGTGTCAGAAAACCCGCTCAGATAATGTTCCAGAACCTTCTCTGAGGCCTCAGTTGAACAGAGGCTTCTCTTTCTCTCCTGAGGCTCCAGAGAGAGAAGGAGGCCAGGCTCCTTGGGCCAAAAGGAAGGAAGTGTGTTTCTTTGTGTGTCTTTTCTGAGAGGGTTTTTGTATTACACAGCTCTGCTCCTTCTGGGGAACATGGGTTTTAAAAGGGATCAGAAATGGGGAGCATAGTTTTAACACAATCCTTATTCTTCTTTTTCACAAACATGGGCCTTTAGATTCTAAGAGGAGGATTGTCCCGCAAAAAAGGCCAAAAGTAGCTCCTTTGGGAGGTTTTAAAGTCTCCCCAGTTTCCTTATTAAGAGATTTTTACGCATGAAAGAAGTTGACAAACCAGACCATCTCATTTTACCAAGAATATATCAAACAAACAACAACAAAAATAAAGATTAGACAGAAAAACAAAGTGCTTAGTTTTTGAAAGTAAAACCATAATTAAGAGGGTAAAACCAGACCTGGGTACTTCTACCCTTTTACAACCAGCTCAGGCTGTATCTGCACTGGAGAAATATTCCAGTTTGAAACTGTGTTAACTCTCCTGGCTCCATCCTGTGGAATCCTGGGATTTGTAGTTTTTTGCGGCACCAGAGATGCAGAGCCACCCCAAGGCAAGGCTCTCCAGGGCTCTCTTGGCCCTCCTTTGCTTGCGAATACAGTGGGCCCCGGTATATGCAGTGGATCCGTTCCAGACCCCCTCCCCCCGCATATGCCAAAATCCACGTATGCTCAAGTCCACGCGCGCCAACATTGAGAACAAAAATCCCTCTCCACCACCACTCAACTTTTCCCCTCCAGCCCACCATCCAGCCCTTCTGCGGAGGTGGCAGTGATTGCAGCGGTGGCAGCAAAGAGGAGGCAGAGCAGCAGCGCCAGAGGCCTCCTCTCCATCTCAGCCTGCACGCCCCTGCTGCCGCCAATAGCCTCACCCGGCACTCTGGCACTGCTCCTTGGCCTCCTCTCCACTGCCAGCACACTGCCGGGGGAAAGGCCTCTTGGCCTCCAGGAGCCACACCTGGCCTTTCTCCTGGCCTTTGCAACAAGGAGGCTGAGGTGGTGAAGCAGCAACACCAGAAGCTTCCTCAGCCTCCTCGCAGCCACCACTGGCACAAAAGGGCCAGGTTCGGGTGTTGGAGGCCAAGAAGCCTCCAGCCTGGCACCCAGCCCTTGCGCAGAGGCAGAGGCAGCAGCGGAGAGGAGTCTGAGGTTTGGCCTCCTCGCAGCCACAGCTCCACTGCCGCCGCCAACGCGAAAGGGCCAGGTGCAGCCTGGAGGCCTCTTCTCTAGCTTGGTTCATGTTTTTGTTTTATATACTGTTTAATTTGGTTAACTGCTATTAAGGGACATATCTATGAGATTCTATAATATGGGGTGCACTATAAACCTTTTAATAAATGAACAGGTATTGCAATCCTATATATACATATTATCAGACATAACTCCAGAGAGTGTTAGCCTTTTGGATGCCAGAAGGTTCCTCTCCTTCTTCAGAGCAAGAAGCAACACTTCAGCTGCCTTCTAGAAGATAAAGCCAAAAGGCTCCCAAAAGAACTGAAGCCTTGGGCAAGTCACACTCTCTCAGCCTCAGAGGAAGGCCATGGGAAACCCACTCTGAAGGAACCTGCCAAGAAAACCCCTTCAGAGACTCTCTTAAGGTCACCATAAGACCTGGAAGGCAGACCTCAAGAACAACATTGCGAAATAGGTGCAAGCCTTGCCTTGGGCAAGTGTAATGACTGGGCTCCAGTCAATGGAAGTCTTCTTCAGGCAGTAAAGGGAGGTTTATGCTAATGCAGAGTGACATCACTGCTACGGAAGGCTCTCTTGACCAATCAGAGAGCAAGATAAAGGTTCTTCTGGAAGCTTCCGTGAGAAGGAGATATAAGGCCTGAGAGACCAAGAGACAGTTGGGGGAATTGTGTCGGTTGGAGATCGAGAGAGAGAGAGTGAAAGAGTGGATCTTGGAAGTTAGTCTCAGAATTGGACGCTTAGGTTTATTTATTATTTTAAAAGCTTGTATGAATTGAATATTATATACTTACAAGTATTGTACTTACAAGATTCTTAATATCTTGTATGACTTAAATTTCAGTTATATTTTGTTATTTATAATGAATACCTCCTTGGAGTATCTACTACTCAACGCTCCTTTTACACGTGTTTTGGCTCGGTTGATGCTTGGAAGATCAGTAAAGAAGTAGAAATAAGGTTCCTTAACTCGTCCCAGTGAAGGTTAAGGGAAATCCTTTTATAATTCACTGGATGATGGCAGCGGGATTTAAGGAATTTAAGGGTCTGCTGGGCTAAGAGCCATAATGTCTAAATGTCTAACAATTTGTAAGCCACTCTAATCACCTTTTAGCTGAAGAGAGGGGTAAAAATATATTATTATTATTATTATTATCATTATCATTATTATCATTATTATTATTATTACAGGGCCGCAGTTTGGCTGCTTGGACCACCGGAGATCATCACAGTGAGTCAGTTGGAAAAGCCCATCTCACTCCAGAAAATAGAGATACTTGAGGAGTTTGCACTCTACGTCTTTCTGTAATAATAGCTACAAAACAGATAATAGCATTTGGGACATTTAGTCTTTTAAAAGGAAATAGTACAGATTTAAATGCTGCTTTAAAACCTCTTTCCATCTGCCAGCTTTGCACTGGTTTTGGGGGGAAATGAGAAAGTGTTGGGAGGGAGGGACTGCCAACAGAATTAGGAGATGCATTGCAGGCTATGGACAATTTGCAGCCAAGTAAGGTCCAAAACACACAGCAGCAATAGTCCAGTTTGAGAGCACTTTAACTGTCCTGGCCCAGTGCTAGGGAATCCTGGGAATGGGAGTTTATTGTGGCCCCAGAGCTCTCTGACAGAGTAGGCTCAATGTCTCACAAAACTACATTTCCCAGAATTCCCTAGCACTGAACCAGGGCAGTTAAAGCGGTCTCAGATTGGATTATTGCTGCAGTGTGTTTTAGATTTAGGTTACACTTGTCACAATCTCTCAGCCCCAGGGAAGGCAATGGCAAACTTCCTCTGAACAACTCTTGCCATGGAAAGCCCCAGAAGAGGCTCCCCAGAAGTCGGCAATGATTTGGAGCCACACCACAAAACACTACAAAGCCTCAAGAAAGAGCTAGCGTGGTTTAGTGGCTGGAGCATTGGACTATGACCCTGGAGACCAGGGTTCAAATGCCCTCTTGGCCACAGAAACCCACTGAGTGACCTTAGGCAAGAAGTCACGCTCTCTCAGCCTCAGAGGGAGGCACTTGCAAAACCACCTCTGAACAAATCTTGCCAAGAAAATCCTGCGAAGGGCTTCCATTAGGGTTGCCATAAGTCAGAAACAACTTGGAGACACACAACGACAACAAGAGGAGTAACACCACTTACAGGGCTTAATCACACCTCACAACCCAGCTAGGGAGAAAGAAAAGAAAGATGGAAGATATTGCCAATGTGTCTGGTCAAGAAGACGTGAGCATTGTAGTCCTCGGTTCAGAGAGATTGGAGGGGCCTTACTGCAGGGAAGGAACCCTCCTCTTTCTGGCCCTGTGGACGCTGGGAGATAAAGTCCAGGAAATGCATTTGAAATCCGATTGGCAAGAGAAAAGGCTACTATTGCCTTTCAGATCCAGTTTGCCTCAAATCCTTTATGAGGCCAGAAACCCCTTTGTTAGGAAGCGAATCCCGAATATCCCAGGAAGGCCCTATATCTCCCAAGGCCTCCTCCCTCAGGACCTTCTTCTGCTCTTCCCCTCAGTCTCTCTCTCTCCCCTGAAGGCCTCAAACTGCCAAGCGCTCAGACAGAGGGAGCCATTTTGTGTTCTGGCAGCCGTTTTGTGTTCCAGCGGCCATTTTGTGTTCCAGTAGTAATTTTGTGTTCTGGCGGCCATTTTGTGCTGCTTGTGACTGTTGGGAATAATGTTCCAGAACCTTCTGTGAAGCCTCAGTTGAACAGAGCTCCTCTTTCTCTCCTGAGGCTCCAGAGTCAGAAGGAGGCCAGGCTCCTTGGACCAAAAGGAAAGAAGTGTGTCTCTTTGTGTGTCTTTTGTGTTTATTTTCTGAAAGGGTTTTCTTACACAGCTCTGCTCCTTCTGGGGATCATGGGTTTTAAAAGGGATCAGAAAAAGATTTATGTACAGCACTGTGTAAATTTACAGCGCTTTATAAATAAAGGTTAATAATAATAATAATAATAATAATAATAATAATAGTTTTAATAAAAGCCTTATTATTATTATTATTATTCACAAACATCAGGCTTTGGCTTCTAAGAGGAGGCTAGTCCCTCAAAAAAGGCCAAAAGTAGCTCCTTTGGGAGGTTTTAAAAGTTTCCCCAGTTTTCATATTAAGAGATTTTCAGGCAAGAAGGAAGGTGCCAGACCAGAATAACTCATATGACCAAGACAAACATACATACAAACAACAACAAGAATAAGGATTAGTCAGAAAAACAAATTGCTTATATTTTTAAAAATCAAAACCATTTTTAACAGGATAAAAATTCGACTTGGGTACTTTTATCCTTTTACAACCAACTCAGGCTGTATCTGCACTAGAGAAATAATCTAGTTCGAAACCACTTTAACTCTCCTGGTTCCCTCCTATGGGATCCTGGGATTTCTAGTTTGTTATGGCATGAGAACTCTCTGGTAGAGAAGGCTAAGTGTCCCAAACGTAAAATCCCAGGATTCCATAGCACTGAGTATTAAAGCGGTGTCAAAGTGCCTTATTTCTATAGTGTGGATGCAGCCTTGTTGGGAAAGGGGCTGATGCTGGGAAAAAGAGGAGGAATGCAGAAGGAAAGGAGGACGGAGGACGGAGGGAGGAAGGGCCACCTGCAGCTGGACTGGCCTCCCTGAGTGGTCAAGAGCTGAGCTGGGTTGTGGACGATGGGCTCTCTTAATATTAATATCAATATCTTTCACTATTGATTGTAATTAAGGAGGGGACCACGTTCCTCCTTTCAATAGCTTCAGGAAAATGTTTTGGTGTTGTTAAGGTTTGGAAGTCCTGTTTGGGGACTTTTTCTCTTCTCACAGCCATCAGGTGCAATTAGGAAAACCTTTCTGTGTTGTTTAGGTTCAGAAATTCTGTTTGGGGTCCCTTCTGGCTTTGGGCCCTTTGATCCTCTAATTTGGGTTCACTGAATACCTCAAACTGCCAAGTGCTGAGGCAAAGGCAGCCATTTTGTGTTCCGGCAGCCATTTTGTGCTGTTTGTGACTGTGGGGAATAATGTTCCAGAACCTTCTCTGAGGTCTCCTCAGTTAAACCAATGGGCTCCTCTTTCTCTCCTGAGGCTCCAGAGTGAGGCCAGGCTCCTTGGGCTAAAAGAAAGGCAGTGTGTCCATTTGTGCCCCATGGCCCTCCATTTTGGGAGGAAGGGAGGGAGGGGCCTCTGGGGGTCTGAGGAAGGCAAGCATGGGTCTCAGGGCCAGGTGGAGGCTGGGCTTTGGGGGCTGGGAGAGAGAGGTGGGGAAGAGACCCTCCCTTTGGGCCCTAGCTGGGGAGGGTCCACCGGTCCTTGCCTCCCCCTTTGGGAAAGGAGACCCCCTCAGCCCCCTGGACTCACTCCTGCCACTCATTCCTAGAATGGCTGGGACTCAGAGGAGTTTCCTAGGCATTGTCACCTTCTGCCCTCCATGGCCATTGGCACTGACCTTTCCCCATTGCCTTCCCTCCCTCAGCCCTGTGGACCTCCTCCTCCTTCGCACTCAGAGCAACCCTTCTCTACGGCTGAGGAGACGGCCTCTGACCCAGGGAAGCTCCGGCCATAAAGGACTGCGGAAGAGGTCTTTCTGGGGCTGCAGGAATCAGGGTCTTTGTACTGAAGGTAGGCCTTTATTCCTGGAGCTGAAAGAGGACCTTTGTTTAAATGCTTCAGTCCAGGATTGTTTGGAAGGGCTGCAGCTGAGAGAGTGAGCCCTTGCTTTGCAGGCATAAAGCCCCAAATTCAGTCTCTGGCAGCACTGTCTTCCTAGAAGGTGGAAATGAGATTTCCAGACCCAGACACACAGTGCGCCAGTGAGTCCTTTGTGTGGGGACTGTGTGTACGTGTTGTTTATTAGAGCTTTGTGAGGTATTTGTTTCATGGAATGTACATATGATTTCACTTCTTAAAAATGATTACAGTCCAGGGTGCAATGTTCCATCAAAGACCTATACATTTATAGACTTTTGTTTTTTCAAATGCACCACATTCAGCATTGTGCAGACTTTTTAAAAACATGCAAGGTAAAGTGAAGTGAATGTGATTTTGACAATAGGTTCATTCAGAAACAGTGCACACAAATGTACATGCATCAATTTCTGCGTGCCTTCAGGAAACAAAGAGAGGTGATGCACACCTCATGCTCCATTTCTGACCGAAATATAAACACAGCAGTTAAGCTCAGATAAATGGTCTTATTTGCAAAAATAAAATAATTATTTTCACCAGTGTGTAAATGAGGAGGGGCCATGATGAGGGGAGGCCATGGATCATATCCTTAAGGTAATGCAGGTCTTATCCAGCCCAGGAGCTAGAGCTTCTCCACCTGGGACATAAAGCCGGTCCTCCTCCTCTTCCTCTGTGTGAATGAGAAGTCAAATTCTCATCAGTGATGATGACACAGCCTGAAAAATTTGCATTCCTGCATTTAAAAATCTGAGGAGTCCTGAATCCTGTTGGTTAACCCTTGAGTGTAGACTCACCCAACCCATAAGTGACTGCTGATGTCCACATATAGATAAATCCAACCGATTCAGTGATTCTACTCTGATCAGGACTAAGCATAGGATACAGACTAGGATTTAGGCCAGCATGTGCCTGGAACAGGATACTCCCAAGCCAAGATGGCCAGGCAACAGTTTGGAAAGTGGGCACTCTCCACATGGAAGAGACATTCTCCTAATTGTGACTTTTCTGCATGCAGAAGGCTGCCATGGGAATTGGGTGCTCCCTTCCCATCAGCTCAATCCTCTGATGCCCCCTGATCCTGGGAGGAGGGCTGGTTACCATGGAAGGGAAGAAACTTGAGAAGAGAGAGCTCCTTTCCTGCCCTGCCTGGCCAGCGGCTTCACTGGTCGATGGAGTGCAACTGGTTTGGCCACTGGGAGAATGCGGGTCCACCATGGTGGGAGAGTTGGGTGCGAGGTATTAGAGAAGCATCCAGCTGTGTTTTGGTAGCCAGAAGGGAAGCATATGTGACCTGCATATGTCACCAGCTGATCTCTGTGACTTTGAGTGCTGCAGGGTTTCTTGCCAAACCAAGCCTAACCCTGGTCTCTTTTCTCAGGAACTTCATCTTGGCCCCCTTGTACACTGCTTTGGGGTATCTTTTGCTGGACGTGATCCAAGTGCAAGGCCACCAAGACCTCTCTACCTAATGGCCGACACAGGGGCCAAGCGGAGCGAGTTGGGCTCCAAGAGAAAGAGGTTGCCGAGGTACAACAACTCTTTTGTAAGTTGCCACCCTGACTATTAATTTCTTTTTTTAAAGTTTTTATTGAAAATATTAAAAATTACAAATGACAAAAAGACATATGACAATCCAATTACATTATGAAGCAAACCCTTTTATCTATTAGACTTATGTAGATTTCTTTAAATAAACTTCCTGGTTCTCCAGATCTCTCCAAAAATAAAAACCATTTTATTTTAACTGAACTCTTATCTCTTTACCAACTATTTACCAATGGCTTCTTAATACTTCTGAATAAAGGCTTGTATACCCGTTATCACGTTACTTTTCTATACTTTTTTCATTCCACCTTATACCATATACTATGTTATCAATATCACCACTGTGTTGTTTATTTATTTTTCTTCATATATTTACCTTCATATGTTCTATATTTCATATTTTCCAATATCATTTCAATTCTTTTGGCATATTCTACAGTACTCATCCCAAAAAAGTCCATTCCTTAATATATTCCTTCCAAACATTCCACTCTTTATAGAAATTATCTAATGATTTATTATTTACAAAGTAAGTCAATTTATTCATTTCGAAAAAATCTTAACATTTTCAATCCCCATTCTTCAATTGTAGGACATTCTTCTTTTTTCCATTGTTTTGCAAACACTGACCTTGCTGCTATTATAGCATAGAGAAGAAGTTTCTGACTATTAGTTTCATTTGTGTCCCTGCTGGGCCACCTCATGAAAGCAAGTGGAGAACATACTGTCCCAGTGTGGCAGAGAGAGTCCTGGATAATCCTCTGTCACCTCATTTTTTTCAGGGGCTTTGAAAATGTCCTAGTTCTCTCTCCTCCTCGCACTTTCTCCCTTCAGTTCAGTTGCTGCAAAATGTGTTCCAAGTTCAAAAGATGTGTGCAGCTCAACAACTCAAAAGAGGAGAAGGAAGGAGAGAAGGGGCAGGGTCTTGCCCTTGCCAGGAGTTGGGGGCCAAATCAAACTGCTGTACCCTTCCTCACTTTTGTGATCTTCATCATTAACAACTTTGGCCATCTTGACCCCCTTTTTGGTGTTGCTTGTCCAGATGTGTCTTTCTTTCCCGATCTGTGAAATGCCGAGGGATATGGAAGAATATATCTGGACTTAAATTGAGGGTAGACCCAGTGGCCCTCAAGGCCAGAGTACTCCCCAGAACTGTTTTTTAAAAATGAAATTTGCCTCTGAAATTAGGTGAGATATGGCTAAATGCACTATAATTCATTGGAGACTAAATGTACTATACATGTTGGGATAGTCAGTATCTTAATCAATCAATAATATCCCAGAAATGGCCTAAATTATATTCTTTATTATATTGTATATTATATTGAAAGGGTTCAAGACAATCTGGATCTCAGAGGCTGTAGCTTTTTGCTTGCTTGCAGACTTTAAAGTTTATTTGCTGGACTGAATTCTGAAGTGTTGAAATAATATTTGCAATGCACCATGTGCTCCCCCTCCCCTTTTATTGGTCATTCTCTGGATGAGGGCTATTTTCTATTTCAGGTGACCTTTGCGGATGTGGCGATATATTTCACCGAGGAGGAATGGAAACTGTTGACAAAGAAGCAGAAACTTATGTACAGTTCTGTGATGATGGAAAATTATGAAAATGTGGCCTCTGTGGGTAAGGAAGCTGAATCCATTGCCCTTCCTGTGGAGACTGAGGGCCCTTTCATAATTCAGTGTCCGAACGCTATAATTCCATTTTAGAATTATTGAATCAAAGAGTTGAAACAGACTGCAAGGATCATCTGGTTCAATCCTCTGCCATGCAGGAATAGACATTCAAAGCATCTCCGAGAGATGGCCATCCCGTCTCTGTCAAAAAACCTGCAAAGAAAGAGCACCAAACTCTGAGGGAATATGGCGCAGTACAGACCTTCAACAAGTATTAGGGTTGGGAAGAGCGCATCATGTACATGCTCCCTAACCGTAATACATACCAGCAGCGCCATAATGCCAGCGCCCTGTATACATGGGCACTGCTATTATGATATCACACACGCACCACGTCTAAACCTGAAAGAGCTCCTTCTGGGCACGCACCTCGTTCTCACAGCCACCAAATGGCTGCAAGAATGATGGCAGGGAGAAAGGCCACTTTCTGCCATGGCTCTGGCTCCCATGGTGTCCAGGGGCATGAAGCCCCAAGGACATCCATTTCCAGACCACAGGGAAGCAGCATTTTGCCGCTTCTCCATGGCCTGGAATTGTGCTGGATTGGGGCCTCTTGGCTGCCAGTATCACTGCCCTGGCCCAAATCCTCCGCGGAAAGGGGCAGCTGCAGACCACCCCTTTTCCATGGTCAGTACTGGGCCTATATTCCACTGTTGAAGAGCTCTTACTGTCAGGAAGATCCTCCTAAAGCTTAAGTGGAATCTCTTGTCCCTGTGGCTTGCATCCATTGTCCTTTTCTCTGGAGTAGCAGAAAGCAAGCCTGCTCCATCTTGAATATGACTTCTCTACAAATATTTCAACAGGGCTGTCATGTCCCCTCTTAACCTTCTCTTCTCTAAGCTAAACATACCCAGCTCCCTAAGTCGTTCCTCAGAGAGCATGGTTTTCAGACCATTCACCATTTTGGTTTCCTTCCTCTGGACATGCTCCAGCTTCTCAGCATTTGTTTGAATTGTGGTGCCCAGAACTGGACACAGGATTATTGCAAGTGAGCCCTACCAAAACAGAATAGAGTGGCACTATTATTTTCCTTGATCTTGACACTATACTCCTATTGATACAGCCTAGGATCACATTGGCCTTTTCAGCTGCTGCATCACACTGTTGACACATGCCCAACTTGTGCTCTACTAGCATTCCTAGTTCCCTTTCACACATTATTTAATTGTCAAAACATATTCCTGTGGAATCTTGGAATTTTTAGTTTTAGTGAGGCACTATTGTTCTCCACTTTGTAAGGCTATCCAACCCTAAACTGCTAATTCTGGAATTTTGTGGGAAGGAGCCATGGATATTAATGCTTTTTGCCCCTAAATGGTCCTCAGCCCATTCCTGAACAAGTTTCCTGGCTTTTGTTTCCACTTTTCCAGGCTCTGGAGAGGCTTTGTGGGAAAAAGGCCTCCCTTGGCCCTGCAATGGCCCAGAGAGGGCCCAGCAGTGCCAAATGGCCTCCACTTCCACAAAGGGATGCTGTGGGATATTGAGGGGCAAAATATTATGCCACATTTTTAGGCGACACAATGTGGGGTTGCCTTAAGATCCTGTGACAGCCAATGTGACTCTCCCCAATCCCCAACAGTAGTCCACCCCTGTCTTGGAGTTGTCTTAAAGCTGTTTTAAGGCTCTCCTTGAACCTCACCAAAATTGGAATCCAGGTCCCAGCCCCTTTATTCTGCTTTTCCTAATGCATTATTTGTAAATTGATTGTCCTGCCTTTCTCAAGAAATGAGTCTCAAAGTGTCCCTTTTGTGCATCACACTCTGTGGGTGTGTATCTGTGATAGAGAGATGGAGGGAATGCGAAAAACAGAAAAGCAGGAAAGAGATGGTGAAGGTGAAATGCTGAAGCAGTGCAGATGACCAAGAGTGAAGGCTGGAGAGCAGAGAGAGAAAGGGAAGGGAATCAGGCCTCTGGGAGCCAGGAGGGGAAGGCAGGAGCAAAGCCAGGATCGCCTAGCTCTGTGCAGACAGGAAGGGATCTCTAGGAAGGGCCAGGAGAGGGGCCTTGGGGATTGGGAAGCAGCCACCAACTCGACAAATTTTAAGACCTGAACTGGTGAGAACTGGTTCAGGCCCTTGTTTTCTAACATATTTAGCAATTATGAGCAATGTCTATGACGAGAGGAACGAGGGACACAAAAAATTTCCTTTTTCTCTAATGTTTCTTTTCCAACCTGATCTTGCTTAGCTCCATGGTTGATTCCAGAAGTGCTTTGTTACCCGAAATGCTGGAGTCTGGGGAGGACACCCGCAAGTGCTCTGCTTTTAGGGGAATTGCTTAGCTCAAAGGAGAGATTGGGGCAACAGTGATCTCGGGATTCATCCCAACTGTATCAGGCCCCAAAGCACACAGACTCCAAAGGCGTTTCAGATAGGTTTCTGTGTTTTATTTAAGAGGAAAGCAAAACACACACACACACATACATCTAAGTGTTCATGAACATACACAAGAACTAGGTAACAAAGGTGGTCGTGGTGAATAGTGCAAAGCTTTGCTAATGGTAATACATTACCTAGATGGAACTTGATTGCAATTGCTGAGGGTCCAGAATGGGGAGAGAAGTCAGTAACTCCCATGACAAGTGAGGCTGGCGAGTGTAGTGAGGTGTTTAGCAATGTAAACCAATGGAGTGTCTGTCTGCAACTGGACTGATGCTGAAGACTAGACAGTTGGGGCTGATATTTATACTGAAATTGTTGCTTGGGGGCAGAAACAAAACATTCGAAAAGGCTTAAATTGCTTTAGAATGTTTCCTGGGTGGGGAAAGAATTGTCTGAAACTGAATTAAATGCAGTGGGTCCTTGGTGGAAATTCTTCAGCCAAAAAGGATCATCACACTGGCTCTCAGGTCCTTCTTGGCTCTGAATTTGGGTCCCATTCACAAGCCAATGTATAGCACAATCTGAAGGCGACACTCCCAGAGATCAACAATAACATAGCAGAGAACAGAAGAAAATCTCCAGATATAGGTATTGGCAATGCACTGACTATTTGCCACACTTAAAAATAACTCATAGACACAGTTGATTTCCTCCAAGTCCTTGGAGGTTCTTTATCTTGAGTTGGAATAGAAAACAAATATGTACCAGCTCTCCTCACCGACTTCCATCAGCTTCATAATCTCTTCTACACCCAACTCCAACCCACATCAATCCGCATGTGAGCTGTATACTGTATTGG